>DWLS01000129.1:0-40953 GCA_018246255.1 Pachliopta kotzebuea | reverse complement strand
ATCGATCACATCTTCACTTAACACCAGGTGGGATCGTGGTCAAGCATTAACCTATACATAAGTAAAAAAAAAAAAAAGCCACCGGTCAATATACACTGATGGTAAGTAACCATCTAGGTAAGTACCACCGCGGCTCCTATTGCAGACGACAAACAGTACTATTCAAACATTACTATGTTCCGATTTGAGTGGTGCTGTATGCTAGAGAAATTACTGGGGTAACGAGACTCAACATGACGAGCGCAATATGGTGCTGTGTATACTATATTAACCAGAGATACGTTGTTATATGCGAGCGTGTCACTTACCATCAAGTGAACGCTTTTCACGTCTTATGGTCTCGTAGAAAATAATAAAATTGTATACATGAGAGACGTGTAAGTCAGAGGCCTTTTAATTATAGTTTATATTTATATTATTATACTTATATGCAGAACTAAAAAACACTTGAAATTATCATTAAGGGGCCTTACTCGTCTTGTCAAAAAAAAAACATAATATCAGTAAACAAAATTAAAGCTAAAACTCTATAAAGCAGTAAATCTAAGAATAGATTTTTTGATTTCATTTACCCGCAACACAGTTTTTGAGTTAAAATATAATCATTCAACTTCATTTTAAAATCAAAATTGTTTAATAAAAGTGGACTCGGAAAGAAAACAATGAATACAATGAGAACCTGTTCTTCATAACAGCATAGCAGGTTATTAATTATTGTTAATGTTGTTTAAGATGAAACAACCAATTATAAGTTTTTTTTATTTTGAAAATCTGACTTAACATATATTCTTACCATATATATAATTACACAGTAGTTTAGTATATATAAACGTAATTAAACATTGTTAACCGACAGAGCTATGACACGAGCGGGACTTTCACCTAGCTTTAGTTAGGATAATATTCTACACTAAATTGTGCTCAACTGCTCAAGAGGTAAAATGTTAAAATACTACTATAGTAATTTAACTAGTTATAACTTCTAAGAAACTGGAACACAGTAATGTTTACTCAACTGACGATTCAAACAGACTCCGGCACCAGAGATCTATCAATAGTATAAACAGGACTTATTTCAACGAATTACTTGCTAATTAGCCCAGATTTCTGTGCCGGCTCAACCATCTCCATTGCTCGAAAAAAAAATACGCTAATAATTGTTTCAAAACATTCAACGAACCATCAAATTTAAAGTAACGCGAGTAATGTTTATAAAATACCAATACCACCTACTTATCCGCAGTTTCGTTCCCATTTTAGTTATTAATGTAATCGCGTTTAAACACCATGTGGGGATCGTTATGTGGATTTATTTTATGTGCCTTTCTACACCAGTTAACTACAGCCGTAAGTTAAACTACAGAATACACAAAGACTATATTGGTTTTGTAAAATTAATGTATTTTTCAGAAGGTAGTGCCAATGGATTACACGCCGGGTTCGTCGTTTGATGATTCGGAGGCCGCTTTAGAAGCTAAGCCTTTCCGTTTCCCTTTTGATAATGCTTTTAAAAAAACCATCGAAAACTCATTCGCATTGGAGAAGAGAATCGGTGATAACTACAAAAAGGTACCCCGTTTTATTATATCATTCGTGAATGCTACATTGACTACAATTTTATTACTTAATACGTTTTTTCTACAGCCGTGTGCAATTGTGGTGCTCTCTAACATACAGAATCCAAGCATGCATTCGTTATTGAGGAAATATCGATACGACTCAAACGGTAATTGGTTTATTTTTTTTATTCGACAAGACGAGCAAAGCAAAATACACAATTATAATGATTTTAACACTTAATAATTAAAAAGGATTCATTTGAGGTAAAAACTCTCGAATCGTAGCGGATGAAGTCAGATGAGGTCTATAGCAACCATTGATCTAATTTACTTATCACATAAGAACATTGTAAAAAGTTATTAATTATTACATACTAAACTTATTAATTAGTATGTTAACATATTTTACAAAGCTTTAAAAAAAGATTGTCTAGGCATTAAGATGAATTATTATAATATACACTTTGTTTCGGAGTCCTGTATGCTCATTCGTCGACGTGATCTCGGTAAACATCCCCTAATAACTTTCATTCAAGTTGACCAATATAAAGTCATACATTATGTATTAATTAATTAAGCAAAATAGAAAAAAATCATTAATGTTACCTGAACTTAGACTCAGTTCAGGATTATCTACTTTTTTATTTAACTAGGTGAAAGAAGCAAGGCATTCACCTGATTGTAATATACATACACAGTACCACATTGCGCTCGTCGCCTTGAAACGTAATTTCACAAGCATACAGCACATTTCAAAGGGAAACAGTAATATTTGCACGCTACCGTTTGTCGGCTGCAATAGGAGCTGTGTTGATACCTTCCTAACCGGTCTTCGTCAAGAGATACCCAGCTTTATCAATAAAATTATAATTTTTTTAAAGCATTAGTTTCTAATTCTAGTGCTCTAATTTAGGAGTATTAATTCCGAGCAGTGTAAAATATTTCGTGAAACTACCTAACGGCGTGCCGTCTTCCACTGTGCTGGTACCACTTCATGATAGAGCCTTTTCTCCATTAGGCGGATTTGTAAGGTAAGTTCTTTAATTATTATTTACATTAAATCATATATACGAAAAACTACTGCATAATATACTTAGAATTACTAAAAGTAATCTGTATGCATATGATTAAGTCAATTTTTGATAAGTCTCTTTACCAATTATAAAGTAATATCGGCATTGCGTGTGTGCTGTTCAGTTCCCATTAGGGATCCATTGGGTTATCCTTCCAAAGAAGGATCAGAAACTGTCAGCTAGTTCCAGTGCCGAAGACACGTATTCTTCTTCTGCCATCAAAACTGAATATCCCGTCTCATGCTGTACTCGGTGACCTTCATAACCGAAACGACTTACCTAAGGTTTATCCCCAAAAAATATTAATTGGACTAAAACATAATTTTAGAAATTACTTCAGTGAAATAAATTACAATAGTTTTGTTTTTTCACCAGGTATTACAAAGAAGTACCCCCAATACCCCAGGCTTGGTGAGTGCCAAAAATATATATTCTGTTTAACCAAATATCACAGCATTTAACGTGTATACAACTTAAAGATATTTATAGATTTTAAAACTATATTGTTGTGCTAAAATCATTTATCTAGATGTTACTCAAGTTTAGGTAATCACTGTGATAATTATACGTTTGGTGGACAGAGATATTTGTTTTTATTTATTGATCTATAAATTTGGTGATTACATACTGTAGTAGGTAAAAGCCCAGTTTTAGGCAAGGCGATTATTTGATGGTAAGTGACACGCTTGCCCATAACAACGTGGCACTATTTAAGACGATATACCCAGCACCACATTGCGCTCGTCGTAACACGTGAAGTCTCGTTACCCCAGTTTTCAAATACTTTCAAGGTCTCTGTTGCCGTAGACTGTATTTCTGCTGCCAAACAGTACTTAATAAATATTACTATTTACTATAACAAAAAAATATAGATGAAAGTCATTGCGAATCAGTCAAACCGTTTTGGCAATAGATACCAGACAGGTACACAAATTAATTTAGCTGATTTTCAAGGTCGTCACATTTGGTTTTGTGACTTCACTTAATTAATTATACAAGAACCTAAGTAAGCTTTATTTTACTGAAATAAAACTCCTATTCGCATAACTAGTATATGGGGTTACCGCAGTTATTACCCAGATGTGTGTAAAAAACGATCGTAGACCTTTTGACACGCTTTTTTAGTCATTTTCATATACATTTTTTAATATAATAGAAAAGACTGTATGTATATGTATAAGTAAGTATATGTATTTATTAAATAATGACTAGTATTATTATTTTAACTTCAAATATATCTTTCAGACTTTAGCTACTACAACATCTCCCACCTCCTAGGTTAACTGGCAGAGTATGCCTGTAGGCATTAAGTCCGCCTATTGGACCCTAATTGAAGGTGTTGCCGTAAAGTTTTTTAAAATAAAAAGATTTAGATAAAAAAAAGGAAGAGTCCATTTTAAGATATCTCAAAGCAAACACTGTAACTTGGCAATCAGCCAACTTCCATACACGCCCCGGTTCAAATTCAAAGAACAATTTTAAGATGTTAACTGACCGAATTAAAGAGTACACAAAGTACAACTAAAACGTATTATACTCCATGCGTCCTCATTTCGGCAGAGCTTACTTAACCTTCGAAAGTAAGTCTTACCAACGATGACGTGGTTCAAATAATCACTAATTTAAATGTAAATTTTCATAACATTGCTGTCTTTAGAATTTGAGAGTTCGAGTCCCAGTAAACTTGAGCTCATTGTAAGGGAAAACATTGTGATTAATCCATCATATTCTAAGAACTGCCATGAGCAAGTAGCAACCGCTGAATTAATGAACTTCTCATTCCTTGTGAGAGAACCCAAGCTCCAGTACCAGAAACATTAAAAGGACAGTTAATCAATCTTTTGACTTTTTATTTCCCTGATATTCAAAATTTTCAAAAAATATATATTGTTAAAATGGAAAATGAACAATGCATAATGTTTAAATAACATCGATTCGTATAAATTGAGGTACAATGTGGACGATGAAGAGCGCCCACCTACGACTTAATGGGGGCATCCGGTCATTATGAGTAGCTGTCAATGATGTCATCATAGACCAATAACGTAAGAGGATGCAGAACCAAACCCAGTATCATTGGCATTGATTATTTATAAAAATATCACAATCGATATAAATTCATCAAATTATTTATTGATCCCATCAAAAGCCCGCTTAAGACTGTCCTTCATATACATATGATCCTGAGACGACTGTCTGAAGTACCTCAAGCTCAATATATACATAGACAGATCAGCAAAATTAAATTAGACTTTCGTTAATTAGGGCTCACTGATTCCTCAATCACGCACCCTGAGATAATAAAAATTAGAGATAATGAAAAAATAAATCAACAGCTTAACATCAATTGAAAAAAAGTAGTTTGTTCAAAGATTTAAGTTTTCTCCAGACCATACATCTCGTCAAACACCCGCTTAAGAGTATCCTTCATATAAGGATGACGCTGAGACAACTGTCTCAAATACCTCCCACTCAATATACAGAAAGATTATCATCTGCAAAATTAAATTAGATTTTTGTAAATCATTTTCCCTATTCTGGGGTCACTGATTCCATAATCACGAGCCTTGAGCCCGATGAAGATGAAAAGATCGCCAATACGTCAACAGCTTACCATCAATTGAAGCAAAACCAGTTTGTTAAAAAATTTAAGTTTTCTCCAGACCATACATCTCGTCAAACACCCGCTTAAGAGTATCCTTCATATAAGGATGACGCTGAGACAACTGTCTCAAATACCTCCCACTCAATATACAGAAAGATTATCATCTGCAAAATTAAATTAGATTTTTGTAAATCATTTTCCCTATTCTGGGGTCACTGATTCCATAATCACGAGCCTTGAGCCCGATGAAGATGAAAAGATCGCCAATACGTCAACAGCTTACCATCAATTGAAGCAAAACCAGTTTGTTCAAAAATTTAAGTTTTCTATAGACCATACATCTCATCAAACACCAGCTTAAGAGTATCCTTCATATATGGATGACCCTAAGACAACTGTCTGAAATACCTCCCACTCAATATACAGATAGATTATCATCAACAAAATTAAATTAGATTTTTGTTAATTGTTTTGTCTATTCTGGGGTCACTGATTCTACAATCATGAGCCTTGAGCCCATGGAAGCTGAAAAAGTGGACAAGAAGACAACAGCTTAACATTGATTGCCAAAAAAGTAGTTTGTGCAAAAATTTGAATTTTCTCTAGACATACACATATCTATTATTAGCATTAGTACTGATGTGTTTAATGATGACTGATGGCGTGGGGTTATTTATCACTTTAATCCATTGTCTAAGATCTGAGTTGTCATTTTGTCCTTGTAATGTGCTCTTTAGGTTCTCATTATGAGTAATTCAAAGCAGTATATTTATAATAAATGCTTACATGTTATTATTTTTCTGATAAATACACAGAAATTCAAAGCATATTTACCACTTATGTATCTATGCACATAGTCAACAGTAATTTTTTATAGCATGACATAAAATTTATTTATTTATAAGAAATTTAAAAATTTAACCAAAACGTTAAAAAGACACTGCTAATCTTAACTCAGAATACATAAAAAAAATTGTGTCCGAAAATAACACAAAATCAAAATAAAAAAATTGGCCAACACTATACAAAAACAATTACTTGGGAGGATTTTCTTTTATTTTAAGTTTTACAGCCACACGATTTGATACATGGCTTAAATCACGTTATTTTAGTTGGTGTTATACTAACTGCACATAAATTGAAAAATTTATTGGTGCAGGCCAGATTCGAATCCGGTACCTTCTGTGTTGAAGGCTGAATCAAACCACTAGACTATCACGACTTCACTCCAGAGGATTATGCATTTGCTACTAAGGTTCACCAAAAAATCAGGATGTGTATAAAGAAAGTTTGTGCCAACATATGCTTGGTATGCAGAGTAACCAAAGGATTATTCTGTTTGTAATGAGGTACAATTATGATAAGACATAGATTTATTAATCTTTTTATCCACAACTGGCTAATGGTTTTTGTCTTAATTTCACACGAGAAATTGTCTAGTGAAAGAAGCCGGGAAAACTTTGACTTTCAAATGTTTACAACAATGTTGTCATGATGACAATTCAACAAAACAAGTGTGGTAACCAATTAGTCGGACTTAAGAAAACTATGCCCTAATCCTTACTCGACCACTTACATGTTGATAATTGCAGCATAAACCTCTCTATTATGAGACAGCCAATTCATCATCATTTCAACCGATAGACGTCTACTGTTGAACAAAAGTTTCTTATAATGTATTCCACAACAAATTATCTCATGCTACTCATCCAAGCCATGGCTAAATAAATTTTAGAAACTGATATTGGATTGGTAAAGGACATTTACACAGTTTCTCTCTTTGTTGAATTTAATTCGCATTATAACAACTTTTATGCTGGCAAATAAAATTCAATAAAAAAATGCTCCATGATGTTATTTAATGTTAAAAATATGTTAATAACATATGCAGTTACACAAAACTTAATTGATTGATTATATAATGTTATTTTGAAATAGTGACATAAAACTAGAAACTATATAAACATTTTATATTATGGCATTCATCATAAGAAACGTTAATAAGAAATTAAGTTTTTCTTAACAAACTAAATTATTCTCAAAAAGCAAAAGTTCTTTTTAATAGCAGCTACAATTTTTATTAGGAAACCTTTAAAAAGAAGAGTTAAAGTTATTAAATGAATATTGATATAGTTTCTAGTCAAGTCTACAGTCTTAGTCGAAGATGTGGGTAGGTGGTGTTTCCTGGGAGAAGCCTATGTCCAGCAGTGGATTGCTGCAGGCTGTTGATAATGATGTTAGTCTTATATTTATTTATGAACATGTACTCCCATTACACTTCAAAACATGTACAAAACTGTTAGTTAGGCCAAATCAGTACAATTGCTAGTAAAACAGGGTACAAAATTACTAAATGCAAATACTACACAAGTCTAAAAATTACAAGTAAAATACAGATATGTTTTAATATTATGCTACAATTAAAATCAGTTTTAATATATGTATGTGTGACCACTAAATGCTTCCCAACTATCATAAAATTTGGTACCACATAAAATTTTATCTAGAAATTATTTTATCCAATTTATAATTACTTTTAAATGTAGTATTATTTCAAAATAAAACATAAAAAACTTAGTTTAAAGATATAATTATTTATTAAAAAAAGTTCTTAAAGTTACAAAACCTGTTCACATTACTATTTATAGATTTTTTAATTATGAAGAAAAAATGAAAACCAATTTATCCTTTAAAGCAACTACACTTGTGGTTATACTTTAAAAGCAACATTAAAAAATAGTATGAAAATGCATTTTTTTCAGAAATCTTAATGTATATATACAGATATATTAAGAAAATCTTACCAAGTTTTTTTTATGGTCAATATATCTTTAGGAGGTTTCTTCTTTCCCACATCATTAATTAAAGAGAAGCGATCACTGAAACTTCTTTTTAACTCAGAAACAGTTTTAAGTCTTTCTCGTGATGACAATCTCAAAGACTTGACACCACCTCTTCTTATTTCTACTTCTTCACTCAAGCTTTCTGCACTAGTACCTGATAGAACAGCACCTTCATAAATAGTTTTAGATTTTGATGGTATTTTTACTTCACAAAGATCACTTCCACTTAACTCGCGGTTTTTGTTATATCCTCTTTCTATACTATTACCAAATCCTTCAACGAAACATAGCATAATGTCTTCTGGATACGACTGCTTCATTTAGAAGGTCATCCCCGCTTTTCCATGCATATAGTAGCCACGCCAGAAACACTTTTTTATAATATAACACCTTTAAAATATTATTTTATTGTAAAAACATTAAAGAGGGTTGATTATATTATAATAATTTGTAATTAATTAACCGTTCTAAAATATATTACCTTATTAACCTATATGTAAATAGGGAAGGTAATGTTTGTTAATTTGACACTGATTAGTTTGAATTTATTAATTTGTTGACATAGCTATTGAAATGTAAATTATACAAATAACAAGCTGACAATTCGGCAGTGTTCAGTAATATAGAAACGGTAACAAGTTCGTGCAAAACCACTTGTTAAACTTTCGACAGCTGTTTAACTGCGTCAGTGGAAGACGAACGACGGACTGACTACTCGTTCCACTTCTCTAAGCTGTATTACTATAATGTGGGGACAAGACTTGTTTACGAGACCAGGTTTTCAAACTAGGTATTTGTTTCCAAGTAACACACGCAATGTTCGCTTCAGGTAAAAAAAAGTATATATAAAATAACTAAAAATTTTTGTTATCTAATGTAATTATTATAAGTATTTTTTCTTGTTGTGACTGTAAAAGAATTTTTATAACAAGCTATTGACATCTTGTTAATGAATCAAGAAGAGTGACATTTCTATCATAAGCACTGTTTGCGTATGAGTTGTCTCCAACAGCTAAATGAAGTTGTTTTTTGACGATAATTTATCAAGTTCCGTTATCTTTAAATATGCGCATCAGGTAAACCAGCAAATAACTTTCAATCAATACTTCAAAAATTTTTTCATACTAATATTTTATAATTCACGTTATACGTTTACTATGCTGACACTATTCGATAACACATCTTAAAGCGCTAAATACTTGTAATAATGTTCTTTACTTCAAATAGATAAGGTTCAATTTCCTAGTTTTATCGTAGGAGTATTAATATACTTTAAAGTATGATGTTAACCTGGTTTCTAATCCTAGTATTTTAGTATATTGCACTAGCGATCCCAGGAATTGAGTTTTGCAAGTATAACTCATTGCTGACCTGTATGATTACAATTTACGGTACATAAACACGGTAAATTAAAACTAATTGGTTCGCTTAACAGTTTCCATATTGTAACAATAATTCTTTTAAATAAAATGATGATTATTATGTCATACGTTACGTTCACATTAAATCTACACGTAAGGCACACTCAGTAAAGTTTGTAGTGTACATAGATTTCTTAAACTGAACAATCTACTAATGCTATATAATATAGTTAATCAACATTTCTTTATGTTAAGGGGAAGATTCTACATGTACTATTTGTTGATAATTTTATTATAAACACAACTGATCTACAACACTTCATTTTTGTCGTAAACCTGCACATAATCAATACTATACCGTAAGGAAAATATAACCTGAGGGATCACCAGGGTTACAAATAGCTAAACAAGGAGGGCTTGTTAATTTATACAACAATGCGAGGAACTTAGTAATCATAAGCAGGAATAGCATTGCAAATACTGACAATTTTTTATTCACACATCGTGGATAATGGATTTTCTGAAAACCAGTAATTTTAGTCTACATACACTGCCACCGTTAGAAGTACAAAAATATACAGGAACAGTCATGGACTTCCTAGAATGAAACCCAAAAAGTTATTTAACAATTAAAACCGTCTGTCTGTTGTGGCTTAGCTCGGAAAATCTATTAATTCTCTTGGTTAGTAAAATAAATATTGATATAAAATAATTATGTCGATAATCGTGGAACAATAACACGATAAGGTTGTTAAAATCACATTATATACTATTTATATTTTCATAAGAATTAAGATATTAATTACTGACACAACGAAGTAATACAAAGTAGGAACAAAATTATTTAGAAATAATGTGGTATTATGAAATCTATTTTTCGCTTCTTTTTTGTCGTGATTGTTCATGTCTGACGGTTGATTAAATAATTAAAAATAGTTCAGCAAAGAAAGTTAATTTGAGAAGCATCAAACTATGTAATGAATTTGCAAATTTTGTATAACACTTCATTTAACCTCGTAAATCAAAATAAAACATTAGTTCTAAGAATTACGCCTGAACAGTGTAAGCGTAAAATATCTCTTTACCGGAGATCCGGGATTGTCGATGATGCAAATTTTTGACTAATTCGCAATCTTCAAATATTAGATTAGTTTTACTCTATTAGTTATTAAGTAATTTTATAATAAAATATTTGGAAATGATATATTTTTTTTCATCTTCATACCATGGCTTATGCCCCTTTTTTATTTATAATGGTGTACAAACTAAATAACACTAACTCGTTCTCTTACCGACGTCGCCAATGTAAAGTCTCTGGTGATATACTTCGACGTCCTTTAAGCCAGGCCCGACGGATACTCGCCAAGGGAAGGCTGTCTCGCCTTAGTGACCATCGTACTTTAATACTGCGAGCCGTTTCATTTTTTCTATTCATAGCACAGTACTCATATAACATTTAGACTTTTTTTACTAAAAGTTTCAAAACCTACGTGAAAACTCATTAAGATGTAAACGTGAGACTAACAAGATTCATTGCAATCTTATCAGTACAATGTTTGCGTTAAACGATACTGAAAAAGTATATTCACTTGAGTCGTTAAATGCTCATATAATTTATATATACACAAATAAATACAGAGAAGTATTTGTAATGTCAATATAAAGGTAGGAACAAAGAAAAAATTTATAAAACCATTTTTATCCATTTGTTCCGGATAATTTCCGAAACACTTTTCGAGTCTTATATCTTAGACATAACATAAGCAGCTTTAATTTTAAATAAATAATTAGTGTTTCTTTAATATTTGCCGGGTTATTTATTAGAGGTGGTAGTACTTAGTTGCCAGAGACTGCATAGGAAATACGTGGTTTTATTCAAAATGTATAAGCAGATTGAAAATCCAAATTTGGATGACTTACAAATTTTTTACTTCTTGTAGCTTTAGATGGTATTAATTTTTAGTTGTAAGTATCTAAATGTTGTAAAATAAGGTAAGAAATTTACTTACTGCCCTAAGTAGTGAGGGGTGGGCACGCGCAGGTGGTGGGTGCGCGGGCGCTCGGCGTCGCTGTCGCTCGCCTCCTCCGGGCCGTGCGCGCTCGCCGAGCTGCCCGCTGACCTGCCACCACCAAAACAAAACCTTACCAAACATACATACATACACACCGACACATTTATCTATCAACAACATCTTACCATCATCTATATTACATTTAACACTCATTTAAAGGATTTTGAGAAACAAACGTAACACAATAACTAGTAGTAGCACAAGACGACAACGAAATTAGAAAGAGTAAGAGGTAATAACATATTACAATTACCTATAATTATATAGAGATAATATTGAAGAGAAAAGGTTATTTTCATGTACAATAAATTAACACTTGATTTCAATTTTACATGGTGTTAAGCGAGAATGAAGCCATAGAAGCTAAAGTGCGTTTGTCCAGAATACTCTGGCTCACGGATATCGACAGCTTAAACACATCAAACCTGTTATGACGGCAGATGTAAATATAAGAGTGGTGGTTGGGGTTCGAAAAAAAACCGTTCCACTAACAAACCAAGTTTTCACTAGATTAATCATACAAAAACTCAAGATGATATTAGATTACACACGTCAAGATTACAAAAGTGAAAGAAGATTACATAACCAAGATTCTAAAAAAGCATTAGATGCTCTAATGTACCAGCTGTATAATCCAGCCGTTATTTAAGATCTTAATAAAGCTAGATGCAGTTAAAATGATTTCTAAACCGCAGTAAGCAAAACTACATTAGTAGCACAAAGCTTTTCTTAATTGAATATGTTAAAAGATATAATGCCGAACAATACAAGTATCCACCGTTAAGTATTAATGAATGTCTTTTACAATTATTCTTGTGGATGAATTCGAATTTAAATATGTTTTAATATTCAAATAACTATAATTATTTCATTTGTTTTGCTTTAACCAAACAGCAAAATCTCCTTTAATATTACATACTTGTAATAGAAAATTCTTTAATAGCGACTAAAGCTCACTGAATAAATTTCTTGCAAGTTGATCCATGAAAAAAAAAATAACTTCAGTCTTTAAAGCAAAGATCGTTTAAAATATATCTATTTTTTTTCTAGCAAATAATATAGTTATTGAAATGAATTCGTAAATTGCCGTAAAGATTAGGATGCATAAATAATAATTTACAAAAAGCCTTAGAGACAAATAAAGAAAGGTTTATTAGGTAGTAATTATTCTGTTCATCATCAACGGTTAGCCACGGTAACAAACCGTGGTAATTTTGATACAATTCTCTTGCTGGCCACCAGTGCGAAGGTTCAGTCGATCTTTTTGGATATCAAAACAGCGTCTGCCTGTTCAAGGCCGCCACTCAGAGATAGTACTGCCTTAACGACCGTCAGTCCATTGACTAAAGTAATCGGTTCATTGCCGTTTATTACTAGTAATCCTATTACAATCTCAGCAACATAAAGGATTTAGTCACCGCATTAACTGCATTGAAAATATGTTACGCAGCCGTGTTGGATTTTTCAATAAAGTTTTAAACGTTAGTCCCACCAAGCTAAATCATGAGATCAAATATATTTAAAATTCAATTGCTACTGTTGTATTTTCAAAAATCCCACTAAGATTCTTATAACTAAAAATCTCTTTTGGAGTTTCTTAAACCTATAATTTATTAATGTTATAATTAATGTTTTATATATCTGGAATTAAAAATGTTAAAAGTAATCACGTAGCGTTAAAGGCGACTAAAGAAGGATATATTTCAGTAGAGCAACAACGCTGTGGTCGTTACTAATATGAACTTGTAAACCGTGATGAATACATTTACACCTTTTTGAGAAGACTTGTTCCCCAGGCGGTTACAATAGACAGAAATAGATAAATTATTGATAATTTTAATTAAAATTAAGTTAGAATATTAATATGTATGGAAAGAAAAATATGGAGATGAATATTACTCCCTCGTTAGAATTTTATTTAATAATACATGCAGAAACTGAAAAATTGTTTAAAAAAAAGCCAAAAAAGGGTGCTAAAAATCTTAAAGGAAACTAGAAGAATTTGTCGTGCGAAAGCATTTTATGAATACCTTGGCATATTAATGTTTCAAAAAGCTGCAAGCAGGAACTAATTCTGGATTACTATTGTGTAATGTAGTTGGTATACCCCATGCCGTTCACCTAGAAATAAGTTTTAAGGCTTCTATCAAGCATTACGTTTAACCTACGAGGTACATAATTAGATTTGGATGACAAAACAAATTTTTCGGAATGAAACATAAGTTATAGTAAAATGGGTAATAATAGTGAGCTCTACTTATAAAATTACTTTAGCGGGTTTTAGTTCGATTGTTATAAAAAATACAAGTGATTATGATTAAATGAAACATAAATTTAAATTATTAAAAAAAAAACTGTAGTTAAAGAAATGCCACAAGGACACGATTTCAGATTTTTTAAAATTGGCTTACATAAGGCTCGTTTTATTTTCATGTTGTGTGGTGAAAACTAGATCTAAATTGACGCTATAAAAATTAATCACGTAAAGCTAGTGAAACTACTTACCGAAATATTCTCTTGAAGCGACTAATGACTTTATTTTATGTACACTTTAAACTCACAATATTTAGCTATAAATCACAGTTCCTGACAGTCCAACGGTATTCGAGCGATGGTTACGTACACTAATATCATTTCTGTAATTGATATATATTGAAAGAGTCGTGTCAACTAACGCTTATTCCAAATGCTTCTGCAAAAGATGAGGGAAAAGACTGCTGTACGCAAATACTGACAGTGCACGTCGACCTAGAACTTTATTGGATTATTGAATTACAGTTACAATTTTATAAACGATATGCTTTATGCAGATACGTTAAACATGCACCTTATGCGGCAGCTTCACAATAAAACTACAAACACTTGCATATTGTTAGAATTTTGTGTGAAAAAACTTAATTAATAACAAGGAAAATATGTTCATGGAAAAAGTTATACAATAAACGTATGACTGAAAAATCTTTAGAAATCAACCTCATAATTCTATGTATTTGTAATAAATGGAGACTGGCTGATTGGCTATGTCTGTATATTCCACATGAATCTTTTATAAAAATCTTCACTAATTAAACTATTAGTTATACACGTTCTTTAAGATCTCAGGACGGACCCCGAAGACAAAATTTATTGCGATACAAATCGGTCTTTCATTTGAAACAAGCGTTAGTTTTGTACGTATGATAATGATGGAAAATAACTGGAATACAGAACACAAATACAATATTTTAACAAGCACAAAACGTTTCAGACTCACACTGTCTAGTCCTAACATTATTTGGAGTTGTCATCTGGGTAACCGTGCGGTTTTTACTACTTTGTTCTTCATTGTCTAAGGCTTAACATTTAAAATTCTTTGGACTTTCTTTAACGTAGAGCAACTTGCGCAGTAGATGACTACGCAGGATATCGATCAGAATCATATGTATGATAGAAAGTGGCGGCAATTCAATTTATTTTTTGTACCTAAATGTGGTAAAAGAAATTCAATTTAAAATTAAAAAGGAACAAAGATTTCATACATATGTTATTTATACAAAATTAATATCACCCATTTATATAACGAAAATCAAATTATTCGAGAAACTTACATTTAAACTGAAGTTAGGAAGTTCATACAAACTTGATTTGGGTTTGGTAAAAAATTCATTATTGAATACGTTACTTAACTTATATCACAGGTCCTAGTTGTAAGTAATTTTCTAACGGTAATATGAAACTTATGAGATGCAAATGTAATTCTCTGACCTAGTCGCAATATAAAAATGCTGTTTTACTTGTTTATTCACACAAAAACTACTGACGTACATATTATATACGAATATTTCGTAGTTTGTTTTTGTCCGCCATGAGCAAGGTTACTTAATAAAAACCATAATTAGAAGCATGCAAATAGCTAGACGTAGTTATGATTATAAACTTTGTTTAATATTATAAAGAAAAATTTATAAAATACTTACGTGATAAATAAAGAAGGCACGGTGTAGCGACTGGTTCCATCCAGCATTAAGAGAGAGCAATGTTTCGATCCCATCTTCAAATAGTTTGTATCTGAAAATTTCTTTATAAGATGAATAAATAAAATGTTTTTATTAAGTAATATCAGTGTAGAGTGTTTTCTTAAAGAATGCACATTCCTTCACATAGACTTTTTTAAAATAATGTTTTCAGATGAATAACGATCAATGAATAAAAAGTAGATAATAACAATAAAAATTTCAGCAAATATCCAGCTTTTTTTATGTTGTCAAGGTCTATAAAGTAGTGTATAAAAATCTCTCCTCAAAAGGCTAACTTTATAAAATCTGAAATAAATAGATAATAGTAAATCACAATAACAATCTTCTTACTTGTACTTTGCATTTAATTGAAAACCAAAGCAACGATTTGATTTTATCGCTACATTAATAAAATAAAAACTTCTTAGACATAAGTTATAAATATTCTTTAAATAATTATATGTTATATTTAAAAAAAGTTATATTCTTTTTGTTATAGTAACCACGATAATACATATCTCTGCATTCTTCATGATTAAGTATACCTAATATTGATATAGTATGTGACTTAGAAAATAATAAAAAGTTCATCTTTACACTGTTTATGAAGATTAATGTATCCTATTTATGTAATATTCTATTGAAAATATAAGACCATATGTGTTCATTGAGTACTGGTACCGTTGTTGAGGATGGAACATAGCCCGGTGTCGGATACAGAGCGGCCGCGAACCCATAGCCTTGGCTTTTTCCTGAAGTATGCCCAACGGCGCGCCACTGAAGTGCG
Source organism: Pachliopta kotzebuea (assembly GCA_018246255.1). Taxonomy (NCBI): domain Eukaryota; kingdom Metazoa; phylum Arthropoda; class Insecta; order Lepidoptera; family Papilionidae; genus Pachliopta; species Pachliopta kotzebuea. Next base: position 24,658 of record DWLS01000129.1, on the reverse strand, counting down.
TAACAGTCGATTGAACCTAAATAATGAGTAAAAATCTCTAAATTAAATAAAGTAGTATAGATAATGTATTACAAAATTTTACTTGGTAAAAATATAAATAAACCTGTCGAGTTTCTAGCGCATTTTCTTTTCGAATCCAAGCTTTTTTTTTGCGAATGGTGGATGTCCGTGATGTTTATCAAGTTAACTACTAAGGTTTATTTAATAAATTTAACTTTAAAAGTTTATTTGAGTTATATTGAAAAATAAACTTTAAATTTCTTACTATTCCTGGCTCAACACTCATGTAGGTTATGAATAACGTGTACCATACATTTGCATGGCTAAAAACGTAATAAGATTGTAAATGCAATGAGTATGTAATTATTCCTTTATTTACGGTTATACGAAAATATCATCTTTATTATCTATATCCCACTAACTCTGTGACACAGTAGTTAAGTGCTTGTCTTGTAAGACAAAAGTTCGTTTCCATGGGCACATGCCGTTGGGTCTATATGGAAGTAGAGTTTTTTGTTCCCGCTTCCTAGTACTACCTAACGGTCGTCATGGCGTTACCATGATAGTATTATTATTTAAATTAATAGGTAGACTAAAAATAAAATATTACTAAATTATACGTATCTAAAAATACAAAAATTATGTATTTATTTTAGTTAAATAAAAATAAAATAACTTCAATGTGGGTAAGTAAAATACCATAATAATATTATCACGAGTTAACTCACTTATTATAACCATAAAGTAAGAGAGGAAAGAGATATTACCGATTGAAATACATAAGGATACTATCGGTAATTTATTTAACCAATTACAACAGGTTGATGAATAAATGAATTGCAATAAGGATGTTGGTTATTGTTTGTTATATATAAAACAGTACTGTAAATATTATTATCATCTGGACTGATTTTACATTATTTTAATTAATAAGAACTAAAACATTTGGTCCCAATAGTGATTTATAACGTCATTGGTATTAAAGTAATATTATTGTACCTTTTCAATGGTGTATCTGAGCTATCAGAACTTGACAAATTGGACGTCTCACTGCAGCTCGACGTAGGACTGCGATGTAGATTAAAATCGACACTTTTATATACGTTGTCCTTCATTTTGATAACTCACAATTTGTAATTTATTTGTTTTAAAATCAAATTACGAGATTAAAAAAATCATCTGCAGACGGAATGCGCGAGTGTAAGATATTTTGTCACTGGCGTCTAAAATTAACTCTGTACCTATGACGAACAGTGACGATGATCACACGACTTGTGTTAGTTTATGTTTAATAAACCTATTTTTTGTAAATTGTGTTATATGGATTTGTTTAATTAATGTTTTTGCCAATTATGACTAGTTCGTAAACATCATAAATTGTTATAAAAAAATTAGTAACGTCTTTAATAATTTCATTCGAAACACGAGTTTACGATAATTTTTATAAGAGTTCACTTAAATTCTTATATTAGAGAGGCCCTTAGGCTTTAATAATGTACAATATATGGATGATGATTTAAAACGCAATAAACATGTAACTGACATTAAAATTAAAATACAAACAAAATTTAAAATGTTTATTATGAAATTTTTCATTATTGATACAATTAGAACATAATTATTTACATTTGATTCATATTAATATAGGAAGAGTAAAAGTGGAAACTTCGATCATCTCACTTCCTGAAGCTGGAAGTATTTCTGTAAATCATGAAGCAAATATTCCTTAATAAATATTCGTTATTCCAATTGAATATATACCTGTAATAACACATTTTCATATTGATGTATACGTTTTTTATATAGAACTATAATATGGTATGTTCATCAGTGTCAGATAATATTTCATCCCTATATATACATTTTTATATTAGAATTGTTAGTAGTAACTATATTTTGAAAAAAATAATTTATTAAATTGAAGTCAATATAGTGGAGAGTACAAGTTACAAAAAATGGTACATCGCTAAAATATTTTCAGTGATGATTATGTCAATTTTCATGTAAACGATTTATTGTTCAGATATCCAACGCTATCATGTAGGGAGTATTATAGCTATATAGAAATTTTCATGAATCCACCACCAAGTCCTACATAGCTGTAGGTAGTGTGCGCCACCACAGCCATTGCTCCACCGATACAGTATATAACCAACAGTCAAACAAAGTAAAAAAAAAAAGAGTGAATAGGCATTTGCTAGGTTAATACGCTTTACCACCATAGACCACATCATCACTTAACACCAGGTCGGATTGTGGTCAAGCATTAACTTTTATTAATTAATCTGTAAAAAAAAAAGTCTCCATACATAAATCATCATCAACAGTTTATAAAATGAATACACTATTTTATTTAATATGATGTATTTTTTAAAGTAAACTTAAACTATAGAACGGTGTTCTGTTCACGCGATGTCGAGTGCGTCAGTTTATCACACACGTATAATGTCTTGAATATGTACATATAATAAATTTCAATTTACACTACACTATTGTTTTATTCGTATCCTAGTAGTTCAGCACTTCAATAGTACGGTCGCCTTGGATTGTTCTGTAAACAATGTAAATTATCATCATAAATACCATAAAAATATTTTTTGTATGGTGAATAATTAAAAAAAGCAACTTCAATAAATTTTGGAATCTAGTTTTTATGTGTAAAGTATTTTAGGGTATGATGAGACTGACAAAACTAATATTGATTAAAAGCTCCCCAAAAAAACATTAAAAAAAATTTATAAAAATTGGCATCCACTACAAAGAGAGGTCTTAGGTTCGTTTACAATTTTTTTGTCAAGTGATGCGATCGTCATAATAATCAACTGCTGAGGAAAAGCCTCTCCCGGGGATTGTCATGTATTTTTTGTACTATAATTAACTTCGAAGTATATTCCTTAGAAAAACGAATCCAATAAATAAATACGAGTCGCAAAGGAAACTACATCTTTGCCGTTGGATAAAAAATGTATTTGTTAATCGCATTACGCAATTAAAATACGAAATAATCACTGAAAGTTGCTACAACATATGAATATTGAAACTTACGAGTGGGTTAGGTCTAAATCTGTAGGCAAGCATCATGCGTTTCCTGTAGGCGTCGAACTCGTCGTCCTCAGAGGACACCACATCCGAATTGGAAGCTCCGAGACCCAAGTTGGCGACGGGCTGATGTGCTCTGTTTAATACCAACTCAGTAAATTTCAGAGATAATAGTTATATATAGATTAATTTATATGGTACTTAAGAACTTACTTATTAATTGGCTCCACAATACCGGAACCTTCAGCTCCTAATCCTTGACCCTCGCTCCAGCCCAGTTTCTGAAGCATTTTGAACCCTTTTGACCAACAAAGAAGAATTATTAATAAATATTGAAAATTCTGTACCAGTAGTTACATTTGCTGCAATGTGCTGTGACTACATACCAAGATTATCTTCTTTCAGTTTAAACTCCTTGTAGTCACTTAAATCAGGTTCTTTTCCACTCTTTATTGCAGAATATTTTTCCATAAATCTGAAAATTGAAAAATGGATAATCTAGATGAATTGTGAACGACTAAACTTTTAATTAATAGTGGTAGATCTCTGATGCCAAAGACATTCTAGATAAAACAATAGTTTGGTAAAATTACTTTATACCCATGTGAAAAGCACTGAACATTTTTATTTTATTTTTCACGTGGGGAAATTTTACATTGGATGCTTCAGTGGGGGACAACAAAGATATGCACGACTCGTAACGGCTAAAATCCCGTGTCCCACCTCCTTAGCGCTTTTGGCTGAAACCACTGGAACCCTTTCACACTTAATTGTGGTTCCGACAGCAAAGTCGATGTACCTCATGAGATTATCAGGTGATATAAAATGTAACAACAATATTACATATTATTTTATACAGAACATTACAAGTGATAAATGAATATTAAAGAAAAATTGAGTACATTAACTCACTTTCGAAGCTCTTCAGGTGGCAAAAAATCTCCAATGTGATGTTTGCCCGCTGCCTGCTTTGTCAGCTCATTCGCCCACTTCTCCGTTGCGCACATCTCCTTCGCACGAAGTCTGATAAAAAAAATTATATACATCTTTAGAAACTGCACACAAATTTTCCGAAAATTATTCATTTTATTGTGAAGAAAAATCTTTCATCTCATGAGCTCTACTCAGAAACACATCTTTTTTTCATAAATATTTTAGACACAAAATTGACCAACCACAATTACCAGTTCACAGTCACTTCATTGTCATTTAATACCATACGAAATTGATAACAATTGGCACCTCATTGTAGACAAATTAATTCATTTTGCAAACTTAAAAGATTTTATTAACTATCTAACAGTGTTATTTAATTATCTAATATGTTACTCAGTGGCCCATGGATCATAGACTGCTATTATCTGTTTCAATATATTACAATGTTAAGTTTAAAATCTACCTGTGCTCCCATGTGCCCTCAGACGTGTCTTCATCACTGTCATATTCATATTTATGTTTACCGGCAGCAGCCAACCTGTCCACCTCTTGCCTTTTCTTTAACATGTCCTATGAAAGTAACAAACATGCATTTATAAAACATATTATTTATTTAACTATTTTAATAAGTTTTAATTCACTGAACTTTCTTTTTAATGTTATGGCTGCAGATTTACCATATGGAGATGGTAAATATTCAAGCGGGATAGAAAAACCTAGTAACAAACCAATCAATACAATATGGTACCCCAAAAGTGAACGACTGTCCTCTCCATGTTCCTTACAAACAATGGGATAATTGATTTTGTAAGTTATAGATAACATACTTGATACAACAAGTTGAGTTTGAAGTTGTCTTCACATTTCTTCCAGTCCTCCACACTCAGATTTGTTGTACCGTAGTTGGTCATGGCGTACTGCATCAAAGCTGGGTTGTTACGGTTCAAATTTGTCAACTTAATACCTTCCTCATCAATCTTTGCCAATTTTGTGCCTGAAATATTTGTTAATTTTTAAAAAAATTATATGTTTTATGATATTCTCCCGACCAAACATTACATAAACATTCTAAATGGTAAAGCTTTTATGATCTTCGCAATAAAATTAATTAGTAGGAAATAAGGTGTGCGGAACACTAGTCATTTGTTCTTAGTATACAAAAACTTTTATATTGATTTTTGTGTGTAGTGCATAGATGAAAGCAAAAAACTTGAAGAACCGGTTTTAGTAAGAAAGATCGACGGCAAAAGATCATAGGGTCGAATTCCGACCCGCTGGACCGACCAGATACAAGACGTATCAGGCATGAGGTTGAGAAATGCCTTGAGAAATGCCCTGAAATATGCCGAGGATAGGGCGCTGTGGAGGCGGCTGGTTAATGAATCCTTGACAGCGTTTCAGGACAAGCACAACCTTCAGTAATTAAGTGCACGAAAGAGCTATATTTCATAGATGAATAAGAAAAAAACGAGCATTCATTTAATAATAAGTAAGTTCAAACAACACCACATTGTACCGCTTTGCTCTGTGTTAAATCTCGTTACCCCAATAAATTTACTAGCCAGAACTCAGTAATATCTAAACACTACTATTTTCCAAAGAAAACAGGCGATAATACTTACCACCAGTCAATTTACTACTAAATGTTATATACATACCAGGCATAACGGGAGCCAGCGGTGTTACTATGCCAGGTGGTTTCACATCAGCTGGAGGGTTCTCACCCCATCTAGACTTCCTTTTTCTGTCCTTTGTAGATAACTTGGAGTCTTTATCGATTTCCGAGTCATCATCCTCGTATTTCACATCGCTGACGAATTATATAGAAACAGTAATTAATAACAATTCCAAATCCTGGAAGGTCATGTCTAGTAGTGAGCGTCTTAAGACTAACAACGCCGATTGTGGACCTCTCGAGTATATTGAGGATTTTATTGCTCTTAAAAATAAATCTACCTGTTACAAATATAATAATTGAATTGTGTTTTCTTGTTCTCGTAATCTTTAGTTCTTACCTATCATAAGGTTCCTGCTTAACAGGCCTACTGTCATCGTAACTGTCATCATCTTCCAAACAAAACTCAGGTTCGTATTTATCTTCGGGTTTCACATCAGCCTTGCTGTCCTCGCCAACACCATCATTACGCATTTTTGTCACCAGATCGCGAAACGCCTTATATTCATTAGAATCGGTGTTATGCAGAAACCTGTAATTATTTTCACGAGTTAATAAATTATGTAAAAAAAAAATAAAAACAAACGTTGACTTAAATAAGCATTTTAACCTATCAAAGTGAAACGGTGTCAAGATTTTATGTACAAAAATATTAGCTCAATTTAACCATATTTTTGAACGATATTAAAAATCTGAGGGAACACTCCTGTAATTGTAAAAATTAATAAATCTTAATGTTCACAATGATGGGAGTCGATTTTTTCCATTAGAACGTTATTTTTCTCGCAACTTGGTGGTTTCTTTACGTTATCCTTCAAACTGAACTATTTTTAACTTTTACTGTACCTTTAGTAAATAATAAATGCACATCTTTATATAATTTTAAGTAATTCTTAAAGCAATTACTTCCTCTTTATAAATAAAAAAATTATGTTTAATACAGAAGGCAAGTTTAACCGGTCTATACAATACAAATGATTGAAAATAAAATAACTTAATAACAATCCCTGACATTCTTTCATCCTTGAATATTGATTAAAAAAATTATATAAAAAATGAATACAACACATATCCTCCTGATTTGTAATAACAGTGGTTACAGTGGCATTACCACATATTTTGGTCATGAGAATGTATAGCTTTCAGGACATTTTCCCAGTGGTCGCCGTTGCTGGCGACCTCGGCGGCGGCGTGCTGAACGGGCGGCGGCATCATATCTGCAGAGAGAACTGCACACCACGAGTCAGCATTGGATCTTAAGGCCACGCGGCTACACAGAACTACAACGTGGCGTGGCGGCTAAGCCATTACCTTTGTAACGCGGGGGTGCTTGGTTCGTTTCCGGGACCACGTGTTGTGGTGGTAAGAGGTGAGGTTTTATCATACACGCCTGGTCACCATCCTCTTATTATAAATTAACCGCCGTAAAAGTATTGCTGTATTCCGGCTGTCAACATTTGAAAGCCGGTGCACTATCGGCGAGCACGCATCATCCACGGCCTCAATGTCACTTAAGATTGCGTGAAATTGAGGTAAAGTGATAGCCCATTGCAATTAAAAAAAAGATGACACTCAAGATTTTCAACTGCTCATTGTGGAAAAAACACTACGGCTAGTGCTGGGATGCTTGTAGTACAAAGAGTTTTTCAACTATAAACAATCAAAAGATATACATTATATAATAATTTATTTATGTGAATAAAAAGAATGTAAAGAAACTTATATGGTCAGAGAAAACAGCTTTTGTCTGCATTCAACTAACCACCACATTTAATCAGTGTCAGTGAATAGAAAATAAAATAACAATTTTCATAGTTCCAAAAGTGGGAACAAAAGTATCATTTGATCTAAATTATTCAGTTAAATTGGTTATTTCACATAATTCTAACTGAAAAATTTAATCACAACCATTCATACCTAACGGGAGGTAGGAAATATGCATGTTGTTTTATATTAGTTAATTTACTTTGTTATACAATATAAAAAAAATCATTTATTGAGAAAATATCATTACAGATATAAAAATTAATATGTTCCAACTTAGACAAACTCTTGAATGAAGGAAACTTTTGTTTACATAGATCCTTATGTGATGAGACATAACTGGTAGTATGCAGTTATTCCTACTGCTAAGCAGCAGTAATGTGTAAACATTACTGTGTTCTAATTAGGAGGGTGTAGTAGGTTACTGAAGTAATAAGACATTTTATTTATTAAGATATCAAGCACTATGTCCTGCGGTGTATACTGTCTTAGTTAGTGCTACATAGTTATAAATGGATGTATTACTTATCATCAGATGTCCGTTTTTTGAACACATAGCATTTTTATTTTATTTTTACAAAAATATTGAGGGACTTAATATTAATGAATTTTGAATTTGTCATCTATTTGCAATTTTAATTATAATCTTTGTCATTATTATCATTCACTGACAGACATAGGTCACATTAATGACTAAAATAAAATGGTGTATATAATCCCTGTGTATATTCTTTATATTATCATTAATCTGTTAATTCCACTCCTTCCGTTATAAGAATGTGTGATAGATTAAAATCTGTTATAAAGTATGTTTTATCTTTATTAAACATATTTAATATTAAACAACCAAAAAATTTAATAATCCATAAATAAGCATCTCAGGACTAATCGAGTAGATTTTTTTTTGTGCAACCTTTGACTAAAACTTGACGTCTACATAAAATAAAAAAAAGTTGAGATATATAAATATGACTTACCTTTTGAGTTAGATGGTGCTGGTATATTTTCAGGGTCCAGATCCTTTGGTTTCGGAATATGATTCAGAGGTAATGGCATTGGAGGTGGTATATTCTGAAGCTTCATAGGTTCTGGTGGAGGAATACTAATTGATTCCAAAGTTTGAGGCTCCGCAATTGTTTGAAGTAACTTATTTGGCATTGAATTACTAGGCATAAATGGTCTATTTGGTGGACCATTAGGTCCAAATGGCCCATTCGGCCCAAACCCTGGTCCATTAGGTCTAAATGGAGGTGAAGGCATGAAAGGCATCATTGAATTTGGAGGTCCATTAGGCCCCATCATTCCAGGATTAGGAAAAGAGGGACCGAAGAATGGCGGCATCGCTCCATTAGGTCCCGGACCACGCATATTAGCACCACACATATTTGGTGGCAAAGAACCAGGGCCACAAGGGCCTTGAGGACCATTGAGACCCATAAAATTTGGTGGCATTGGGCAATTTGATGGCATTGGACAATTTGGAGGGCCTCCAAAATATGGAGCCATATTTGATGTATTTGGTCCCATGATATGAGCCGGACCAGGACCTATATTTTTTACAAGACCAGAATTTGATCTACAAGGTAAATTAGGATCTATGTTCATTGGTCCAGATGTCATAGCATCCATGTTAGAATTGAATGGACTGTGGCCTTTTGGTGCAGGTCCCATAGGTGTTGAACCCATTGCTACAGTACCAGATAAACTAGAATTTATAGGAATTGAATTGCCATGTCCCAAAGTGCCACCATTTCCGGAAGCATCAATGTTTAGATCTGATTTTATCTTTTTATCTTCATGTTTTATTGCAGTTACAGAAATCAATCCTCCACTAGAACTTCCTGTAGATTGACAATTATCTACTTGTATAGAAGGCATTCGTTTAAGTATAGTAGGATTTGAGTTTTCAAGAACATTTTTCTGATCTTCAGCAACAGAAGTTGTATGATTAGGGTGATTATTTCTTCCTTTACTATTCCATTTCTTATAACGATCCCTAAACAGAAAAATTACAATGAATATGATAATTTTGTAAAACCTTGCATAAATATTTCAATACTGGCTAGTTAAAATATAACACATTTAATGTTTTATGCCAAATTTAGATATTTTTTATATATTTTTATATAGGTAAAAATTTGTGTAAAAGTAATATTACATATTTTGGAAACTTAAAATAAAAAGAATGCAACACACACACAAAGAGTTCATAATGTATTACGTACAATGTAAGGATTAGTAACTATGTAATGGAATTTTATCACATCTTAATGGAATGTTCACAAAACCATACTTGCAGAGAGGCTCTTGATTATAGTGTTCTGGCAAAAGTTGGTAGTTTAAATATAATACTACAGGAACCTGTTAGTACTGAAGCTAAACAGTATAAATTAACTTTAAATCATAGTTAATTGTAATAAAATTATATGTTTGTAATTAGGGCGACATAATCACATAAGTATTAAATAAAAAGAAAAAAACTATGTAATGAATACTATAGATCAAAACTAGAGTAAAATAATATATTTCAATGTCTTTATTAGAAACTAATCCGGCCATGATTTTAAGAGCTGCATATATAAATTTGTTTTTTGACATTTCAGCCTATGTGGGTTATGCCCACCCGTAAGTGTAAATTAAAAACAATGTTAAATTCTCAAACCTTGTAAACCTTTCTTTTGAATCTTGAGAAAAATGTTCCTTGCTATTTTCGTTGTTACTTTTGTTAAGAGCATCAAAAGATTTTGGCATGGATTCATTAGCTTTTAATTTTGCTTCTAACTCAATTTTTTCTTTTTGCTCTTTCTTTTCTTTATCCTGTTGTTGTTTTTCTAATAAGGCTTTGTATTGGCTCATGAAAGACCCATCATTAGAAAAGATGTTTCCAGATCTTTCATCGTTACTGAAGCTTAAACATAATAAATTTTGTTTCATATAAAAAGTGGCAATAAAATAAAATGAAAAAGATTTAAGTATATACTATAATATAACTTAGGATCGAAAATTTCAAAAGAAAATTTTATTTAAATCAATATACTTAGAAATCTTCGCTTGCGCAGCAAGAGCAGCCGCTTGTTTTTGAGCTTCGAGTTTAGCTTGAATCTCCATCTTCTTTCTTTCAATAATTTGTTCTTGTTTAGTCATTTGCGCCCATCTTGTGCTTAAAGCGGACTTGTTTTTAGTTTCCTTAAAGTTTATCATTTTCAAAAAGTTTTATTTCGATTTAAACGTTAGCAACGCGTTGATAATGTATGTAATATTTTTATGATCTTTTAAGAACATCTAGAAATTATGAGATTAACCAAAGACAACTTAAAACCATAAACAACGAAATTATACTTTTAATTTGACAATCTTTTAGAGGAGGGAATTACTTAGTAATTCTGGTTCTGGTACTAGCTGTAACAGCGACTTAGAAATACTAGTATCAAATATTCTGTGACTTGTCATTTTTTGGGTAGTTTTTACTTGTTACGTAACACACTGTCTGTGAATGCACGATAATGCTATTTATTACATATAATGAAATATTATAATTAATACTACGCTAACACTTTATATCCATCGTTTATAAAGAAATTGGAACCAAGCACAATCAAACTTAAGGATTATATTCTTCAAATAAATATTGAATATTTTTTTGCGAAATTTTAGGAAGTTAATGCTTTTTCATTTATTATGCAAGTAATATAATATATCGAGTAAATTATTACCTTAATTTTTGGTGTTTTTTTAATTTTTGTGATATTTCTCTCATTCTTTTATACAAGATTAATGGCACCGATGATTAAATGACATTTTATTTATAACTTATTATTTGAATATCTTTTAGAAGCTAATTTCTAATGTCTCTATACATAATCATTACTTGAATTAAATATAATACTAATGACAAATTCAATTATGCGTTCAGCCTTTAGTTTCACCATTCATGTAATGTTAAGGTGATTTTCCAGCTCGTCGCTTGTCTTCATTTAGAAGACAATTATTAATGTGTAATTAATAGACGTCATTGGATAGTTTTTGCTCTAAGAATTTTGTGGCTCACTCTACCTGGCGCGACAGAAAATGGGGCCAAGATATAGCAGTTTAGCAGTAGACATTAACAGGATTTGGAGCAAGTCTTAAAATTAATGTTCTTTTAAGTAAAAAAAAAGACAAGTATCATTGCATATTATTCTTTTTATATTTTTTCATCAGTTTAAATGGAAAATACAATTTCATTTATTTATAATGTTGTCATTTATTTAATGTAAACAAATATATTATAAAAGATTTACATATTACTATCAAAACAAAATATTCACAATTGGCAGACTAACTAAATAATTAACTCGGCTGTTTATTTAAGCAGGCTAACAATTGCATCTTTTTGAGCTAAACAAAGAGAAAGTTTGGCACTGATATCAATAATCAAAATTAAAAGAAAGGGTATAAATGCACATTGTAGCAACATATTTGATGTTAAGGTTAAGTTAGTCTGTTTACTTGTTTCTGAATAGGTACCTTTTATAATGATACTCTTCACAACCTCCCTTCAGCTCTATATTATTTGCAAAACGCAATACTCTTCGAACTTTCACATCAACAAATGGCTCGCGTCTTTTTTCCATCAAGCCTCATCGAAATACAAAAGTGGGCAACGCCAAAGAGAGCTTACTCTTGAAAATTGTGTGTGGTAACATTGATCATAAATATTAATTTATTGCTGCCTCAGTAATCAAAAAATCATAATGGACTTAATTTAAAAAAAAAAATAAAACAACAAACTCTTATTTTCTTCATAACAATACAAAATCCATTGAATGGAAAAAATCAACTTAATTCAAACATTCGAACCTAAAATGTATGTTCAAAAACAAAAAGTACCTCATTCTGCATTACCCTGCCTTAAATAATAACGTATGATAAGATGGCGTAATGAAATAGCAATGGAGAAGGACGTGAGCAAAAAAAAAAGAAATCGCAAACACTAAAAAAATGGTAAGTTAGCTTTAACAAGTGTTTTTGATAACAAGAACTTGAGCAACGCAGACATAACGATTTCCGAGTAGCAAGTAAGCAAAGTCCTTTCCAATGTGACATGAAATGCCGAAAAGAAAAGTATAATTAATAAATTGTACCTATGCTTTTGTATATAATCTAATTTTTTTTACATTTTAATAATTTAAAAACAACCAGCGCTTGGTCGAGAAATTTATATCCATTTTTTTTTGTGTATTTTATATTTTCATGAAATATTTATTTATATAAGCTAATTAACGTGAGCCGATGTCAGGATTCATAGCTAGTCGTCGTTCGCCCGAACCGGTCGGCGGGTGTCGGCGTACACCGTCCGACTCGAGCTTGTATAACACACTTCTGTACACAATAACACTACCACATCGTCCCACATCTATACTCGACTCGGTACATAATGCACTGATACTCTCGAGGGGCACAAGGGTTATCGCAGCATCGTTCCACCTGTTCAGTGCCGCGACCGACCCGACCGCAGTCGCCTCACAGTCCACTATTCACAGTAATTTTAAAAAAATAAAATACTACGATTACATCTCTTAACGCGCCTAAGCTACTAATTCGTATTATATTTACAACGACGTAATACATAGTATTGAAATTGTTCGGTAAAACGGACAGCCTCCGCGATACTGCCGGTCGGGCGGCGCGGCTCCGCAACATATAATAACTGTACAGCAAATTTACAATATCGTTTGATCAGTTTACGCCAACTCGATGGACTATGTCTAAGTAAGGTATCTTCATCACCCGTCGCCCGCCTTAACCCGCTATAATATCAGCTATAACTATAACACGGTGAACATTGTACATGACAAAGTTGCCACATAAAAAATGACCGCCTGTCGATTTCAGGATTAAATAAACAAATCATGCAAGAATAGGCCCAATTCATTGTTACGCCAGCAGTAAACATCATTAAAACAACTAATGTGGCACATTTGTCATGCTGCACAATCGATATACATCTGGGCAGATATTAGATCCGAAATGTTTATTATCTATATAGAGCTATATATTTCAAAGGTGATAACACTAAAGCACTAATTATTACCTAAACTGTACAATGGGACTATATAATAATTAATTGAGATTTTACAATATGTATAAACGTGTCAAAATACAAATATATATATTCCTTGTCCAAACCTCCTAACAACTTAAATAGGTAACAAACGAGCAACATTCCCACATTTAATACCGTCACTGACAGTACAACTGATATTTAAATTACACCTTATTACATATACATTAATAAAACTCATGGCATATATAATTATATATATATATATCATAAATGACGCCTTGATTGTGTACGTCAGGTGAGTACGAGCTAACGTATTGGAAACGATTCCGCTGTCTCCAGATAAATTGAATAACCCCAGCGCCATCCATGTCTGTATTAATCCACAACAGCGACAAATTCAATATTCTCACATCACCGTTATCAGCCGGAAGAATGAATAGGATTCACAATAATTACTAATTTCAACAAATTTTAAATGTATGGATAAAATAATTGTGATATTACGTACAGTTGTAAAGAATGAATCAATAAAACTGTTATTTTTTGTGTAATAATTAATCAACACCACAAACAATCGTAGGCGCCTAAACTATTGGTAACATAAAAGTATTATGATGGGTGCTTCTTTATTTAAAGCTAAGTTTTAAATTAAATGTGTTGGACATTTTTGTATTGTTTTGATTATAAAGGTAATATGCCCATATTGTATAAAGTATTTGTAGGTTTTAGTAGGGTTTTTTAGATAAAGAAAAGTTACATAAATTTTTGTTCAACTAATATCCAATACAACTATAATATTGAGCATTTCAATGAGTAACACATTAAATAATAAAATGCAACGAGCAAAAATGCGGCACTTGTCTAAATTGACTGAATTTAACTGACTTCCAAACACCTCTGTACACGAGGCAATTGACTGGTATACAATTATGGATGCTTCCATTGTTGGTACTCGAGATTTATTCCCAAACCACGAGTCAAGGCCATTTATCAACCACGCTGACTAAGAACGTGTTGACAAATATCACATGTCCCCGATAGCTGATGTTTTTGGAATTCCCGTTAACCACCACGGAAAGCTTAAGACAGTGGGGATCGAATCGCGCCTCTACGAGGCAAATTGCACGTACAACCGCCTTAATAATTAGGCGATCACTGCCTAAAACATTAATTGACAAAAAACTAAACAAGACAACAATCCAATAACAAGATTCTGTAAACGCATATATATGATGCCATTAATTTACACACGTAATTTATACATACATACAAATGAATTACTCAACATTTTAACTGGCACATACATCAAATGGAAACAATTACTGAGAAATATTTCATATTACCAAATATATTTAATTAAAAAAAACTCAACGATTATTTTTTGAAAATATTTACGTTATTCGAAAATTCTTATGTATTTTAATTCAGATATTGAATATAAAAATAATATTGCTCATATTTTTGAATCAATTTAGGACAAAAAACTTCTTTAGCAAAGCTGGACTTGTACCAAAAATTATATATTTCGTTTTACTCAAGAACTCGAAAAATCATAGATACTTAATGCTAAAATCATTTTTAAAATATGGACGTTAGTTTTAGGACAAAATACATAAGACGGCTTTATATACATACATTTGGGCATCCACAAGGTTCTTTTTATTTTTGTAATGGACACAACTGGTTTAAACGAAATGTTTGTTATATTATTGGCAAAGCATTATAGGGATGTAAAATATAGGGTCCCACATAAAACACTAAGTTATAAATTTAGTGTAGTGACCTATATGCAAATGGACAATACAAGGTAAATATTTTTTTAGGACGAAATATATTTTAATGATGAATAGCCCAAATGCAGAATAATAAGTAACTACAATTTCAATAATTAACTGTGATGTGGAGGGCTGACTCGTTCCGATGAGAATCGGAGTAATCTTAAGTCTAGTGGATGTTTATTGGCCGGGTTGTAACTAACTATTCAAGACATTTTATTTTGCAATACAAATTAACGAAAAAACCATAAATGTAATAAATTTTGCCAAAATCTATTCTGATAAAATATTTACGTACAAAAATATTAGAAAATTGAGATGTCAGATTAACTTTTTTGTGATATTATTATTAAAGCTACTAAATGTTAAAACGATTAACATAATTAACACGCAAGAAAAAAAAGAACGATTTCAAGAATGAATTCATACAAAAATTAGTATATTATTAATATATAAGAAAAAATATTACACTACCCTCAATAAAATTTTAACAAGATGAAGTAATAACTTTATGCTAAGACTATGTACATATGCAAGTTGGGCAAGAGTGCAAAGTTAAACATCCAATCATAAGAAAATGGATGGAAAATAAAGGGACGATTCAGGGCTGATATAGCATAAAAAAGATTCATATATATAAATTCATAGAGAAATTGTCAAAAGCCGAAATCCGTCAAATGAATTGACTTGTATAAGAACGTCATACATTTTTTGTTTATATTTTAGTTGTAATATGGTATATATTAAACTTGTTACAAAAGATAATATGAAATCATACAGAGAAAAATTTTCCGACTATATTTTTTTGATATCACTTTAAGTAATGAGTTATATAATTTGCATTGTATGGTGCCTAGTGTATCTTTTCATTAAATTAATGGAAGAGCTGTGGAAAACTTAAAACTGTTTAATGCTGGATACATAGTGATTGTTTGAATATTGGAAACAAAATTGCTGAATACATCACCGGTATTTAATTTAAAATATTTTACGTTTATCCATTTTTAAAAAAATATCAATATATATATACATAAAAACACAAATGTTGTACCCTTATAATGCTTAACTGCAGAGGGTAGTTGGTATACGTATCGGTGAAGTGACGTTCCATGTGGTGTGTTGCGGGTGCAGCGCAGGGTTTGGAAGGGGTGAGTGGGCGGGAACGGCCGGGTGATGGCGGGCGCGTGTGGGCGGGGCCGGCCACTAGACGCAGCGGACGGCGGGCGGCGAGCGCGAGTGTCAGTACGCCTGCGTGGTGCTCGCTGCAGGTACACGCTCTGGTTTCAAGTTACGCTGTAGACATTCATAATAACGTTACTAAGCACAAGCATGTACAGCACAACACGTTCATTTTCGGCTTTCACTTTTGCCTTTTCCTATTTATATTGAGGTAACACGGAATACACTGTTAGCGACTAGAGAAGAGGAATGTTCAACCTGGAATATAAGTGATCCAGCAGCACAATAACGCAGCATAAGTTAGTAATATATACACTGATACACTGACACACATATCTGCCAGATAGGAATTCGAAATAGAAACATGGATCATTAATTTTGATGACTTTCTACAGATTGCATAAGCATTAATAATATGATATTCAATTAATGTTGCACAATGTTGAGCAACACAAGCAATATTTCACCATATTAAAAAATTAAATAAGTATTTATTATTATTAACCATTGAACATCTTAAATTAAAATATTAAAAACAAATCTGATTATTTTTCACAATAACATGGAAGATTTCCTAAAAAATGTGTGTTACAGATTCAAAATATCAACGAAAATACATGAGAACAAGAAAAGACGAAACTTTTTTTACTTCATATGCATGCAAACAAGGTACTATGCAAATAAAATGAGGCTTATGAAATGAGTGGGAACCAGAAAGTGGACTGGCAAATTTTTGATTTCAAGAAAAATACTTAACATTTAAAAATAATAAAGACACATTTTTTGGCTATCACCTAACACCTATTTTACACAATTTTAATTGAAAATAAAACATTTTGAGGTACCTAGGCAGGCGGATAAAAACGAGTAAAATTCTATCCAGTCTGTAGCTTCTAGCCCGTAATTCAAATCAGATACTTAGGGCAAGCAGTTGACCACTGCGACGGTAGTTTTGCGCTAGCATTACAACATTTGCTCATATTCTATTAATACGTTACGTAAATTCACTGTGTACCATTAACGCAAGTATCCGTACTATCATTAATAAAAGTAATAAAAAAAAAATAAGAAACAAACTCAGAACAGCTTCCATGGTGAAAAGTTTGGCTTGTAACAAAGAGAACCCTCATTGACACTGGCGTGACGAGTCGTAGACTTTAATTTCCCTCCATAACAGTATCAAGATATAAAAGCTCGAGTATTTTGGGCAAACACGATTCACCATCCACCTTATTGTCACTTAACACCACCAGGTGTAAAGTTCAGGTGAAATTTTAGATCATTATATATAAAAATATAATGAAAAAGTGAGATCAATATTTTTAGTCTAGTGGGAGTCAGAGGGTGGTAGCACTCACCAGTTGGTCGTACTGGTGAACCATCCGTTTGATGTGATTCAGCTTACGATGCAGGTAATTGACGCGCCGCCTCTCCCGCTGGTACTCGGTGTTGTTGCGTGCGCGCTGGTATTCCTCGACGATACGCTGTTCTATCGTCTGCAAATGTATATATTAACGACGTTAAAAACAACCTAGTTAATGGGAATATATGGGAAATATTAAATAATGTTTAATAGCAGAGATTTTGTTGGTATGAAAGTGAGAATTGAGAGACGCATTCTTTTCCAAGACAGCCTGTGGAAGCCACGGTGTCTTTTAGACTTGAGGATATCTTGACAAGCGCGTGTTGTATTTACAAAAATTTCTGTTTTTTGTTTTTTATTGAGTCTGTGCAGATAGCATTAACGATGTCTCCTATTCTTTTAATCATCAGTGAATATTGAATGAATAAGTAAAAAGAACACAATTTTAAAATTTAAAAAGTGTGGTGTATATGATCTCCTCTCTTTACCTTTATCTTTCGCGTTATGAAACTTTAGTATGATTTATTTGTACTTAGACTATTTCGTATAAGGGTATTACTGCCTTTTAATTTCTATAGCACTTCTCTCCTAGTTTATAAATATTTTCATATATATGTTAACGGAAATGTATGTAATCCGTCATTGTATACAATTCCTAGGAAATGTATGTAATTCCTAAAATAAATTGATTTTATAAGTTAATTTTGTGATATGTTAAAAGTTAATAGATAGTTGATTTTAGAAGTTTTAATTAGTAAGATAATATGAACATATTATTATTATTTTACAGTATGACTATTACCCGATTGTCTCAATAAGTGTTATAATAAAAAATATTATTAACGTGTTTTATTACAGAAAGCATTTAATTTACACATTTTCTAATACCATACTGGAATTAAATACATTCCCTGGGATATCTATACATTAAATAGTTTTTCAAACAACATTTTATACATTTCATTATTCTAGGATTTGTATACAATGACTGATTACATACATTTCAGGTAACATATACACATACATTGATTCAGTTTTGTTTGTAGGTTCCGAATTCGCACGCTTTAAATTCTATAAAACCGTAGTCGTCAATAATACTAACAGAATACAACTTTTTAAACAAAATTTGCTCGCGTTGTCATGAACTCACCCGGCGTTGTGGCGACGCGGGCTTGGCTCGGCGCAGCTGCTGCTCAAGCTGCGTGAACAGCGCAGCCACCTGAGCGACGCGCGCGTACATCGCATGGTACTCCGTGTATAGCTCCGAGAACTCCTGCTTGTAAGCGCGCCGCATACTGGAGCTCGTTATTGCCGGGTACTGCCTACAATTAAAAACAAATCTATTTAAATAAGATTTTTAAAAGAAGAATACGCTTTTAGCCAACCAGACTTTTCATTGTGCATTAAACAATATTTACAGTTTTATATTATACTTACTTTATTATACCTTTAAGCAACAGTACAAACTAAAAAACTATTTTTTAACATGGTACCCCATCATTATCATCAATACAGGTCTACAGTTGGAGGGCTCTCCAAAAAATCTTTATCGATCGCTCCTGTGTTTCCTGCATTCAGCGATAAATGGTATAAATTTTTATTTAATTTAAATTTGTTTAATAAATTAGAAGGTGATAGATCAATGTTTACCTTTCAATATCTACCAAATCAGTCATATTCTCATCAGTTACCGACGTTAAATCTGTATTTTCTAATCGTTCAGTGTTTGTGATGTCCGTTTCTAGAAAAAACAATTAAACCAAATTAATTCATATTTAAAATCTTATTGAAAACATGTGTTATCTTATTTATATTAATATATACACAGTATGATGTGGTGGTTAAGCTTTACTTAATTATATAAATTTACCTGTGATAGTAGTTTGTTCCACTGAGGGACTACTTCTGAAACCATTAGGTTTCACAGGACTGGGACAGAGATCCTTGACAGTATTGAAGTTGAGAGTGTAACCGTTATCTTTTTTAACTGTAAAAAATCAATCATTTAAGTAAGTAATGCAATATTCAGCGTAAACAATACTATGTTCTGTTTTGAAGGGCTAGTGAAGTAAGTAAGCTAGTGAAATTACCGAGGTAACGAGACTTAATACCTTACGTTCTAAAGTTACAATTGTAATATGGAGCAATGTATAACATCTTAAGCAGCGCCACTTTGTTATTGGCAAACGTATTATTTAACAACCGGTGAACGACTTATTCGTCTCGTCGTTGAAAAAAAGATCTACTCGATTTTAGTGGGAAGTATGTTTTCCTGATGCACTATCATTATTATCCGTTCCCGGAAAACGGGTAAGCGCCGCCAGCCACCGCAGCGCCAATATCGCCCGCCAAATAGTAATGTGGAAATGTTACTGTCCCAGTTTAAAAGACCTTGTCACTAATGAAATTACTGGGTTAACGACATTAAAAATTCTATGTCTAGAAACGACGAGCACACTATAATGCAGTTCATATCATTCTTACTAGCGCTACATTATTATGTGTAGCCGAATCACTTACCAGCAGGTGAACGTTCCGCTCGTCTCGGCGCTTAAAAAAAAGAATAAATTGTTAGTTTGTAATATTTAAGATGGTAGCATTGAACATGTAATGTAATATAAATTATAACTTACCATTGGTCCGTTCGTCTTCATTATCGGAGGCGTGCCGCTCGCCAGAGGAGGTGGTCGCGTAGCCAGAAGAAGGCGGCGATAGGCGACGGTAGTGCGAGATTCGCTTCTTCTTGGCGGCGGGCGCGTCTTCGCTCCCCGCCTGTGCGCGCTTGCCCCCACTGCTACCTGGTGACGCGCGCGGCGACAGCGAATTTGCAGAATCACTGCTCAACGGCGGGGTAAGGTTTTGAGGTTTCCGCCTGAAAATAATCATATCATTGTGAAAATTAGACATATTTGATAATTATCACGTGACAATATTGAAACATGGAAAAATATTGGACCAGGCTTTTACTAAACCGCCTGGTTATCTTACCTACTACGCCTATGTTGTAAATCTGCCGATAATTGTATTGCTGTATTCTGGTGGTCAATATAGGGAAACCAAATTATTCATAATACTTCATTATCTACAACTTCATTGTCACTTAGTACGAAATTAAGGCTGCATTAACCCATTAATGATAAAAAAATAAAGTAGGTGAAATTAGTAGCTTCAAAAAGTATAATTTCATTTACCGAAATCTCAGTGTCGATTTTCACTTCCACCAATTTTTTATTAATTTTATTGTAGACATTAAATGACATTCAAAGAGTTATTGTCTTTGGAATAATAGTCATTTGTTTTTTTTTTCGTATGCATCTCTGCACTTTATAGATATTGACGTCACCGATTAATTTAATCAGCTACTATTTATTACTACAAACATTAATATAATGTTGATAAATTTCATAAGTTTATCAATGTTTACTTATGAAAACATATAAACAAATAATTATGCCATGATGTACTGAAAGTCTATACATTGTTGTTAATTTTAAATACAACTTTAGAGGACTTTACATCAAACCACAATGCAGAACTCGCTAATCAAGAGATTTTGAATCACACATAAGGATTTTCCACAGCCTAAGTCAAGCAGTGGACGTCCATCAGTTGATAATTAAAACACTAGAAAAACGGACAAAAATTGGGGTCGCATTTTAGAGGTTTTTTTAAGGCAAAATGCAAAGGAGCGAACAGTTCACATGATAGAAAGTGATTACTGACGCCCTTGGACAGGCTCAACATATAAGGGGTCGTGGCTGTATTGCCGACCTTGAAAGGCGAAGAAAAGGATATATAAATATACCTTTTGAGCATGCGTTTCTCTTCTTCTGTGTAGAATGGCCAGTCCTCGTTAACATCATTCCATATATGTCTACGTAAATGGTAGCAGTTGTCCTTTAAAGAACCTATTTTCGGCAGGATTTTGTTTACCTCGCTGCGATCCTTCTCCTTAATGCCCTCTGCAAAGTGCTTTCAGTTAGATGAATTCGATTAGATGAGAACGGCCAGAGGGAGACTATTATCACTTACCACTATTAAGTCGGGCGTAAAGTTCGGGCTTCTTGAAAGGTTTCAATGCTAGTAATTGTATAAGTCTTTCACTGAAATAGAACAAAGGGTTTATGTCAGACATTTTATTTAAATAAATAGGATAGTATTTTCAAAATACCTCATTTTAATTCTTAGTTTTGAATCCATGATATTATTATACAAGTCTTTAGTAATAATATTTCTTATTAACACCTATTTTATACAATAGGTATCTATCATATAATAATTAAATTGTATATAATTGCATGTTTAATATTTCGATTTATTTGTTTATGTATTTATTCTTGATCATCATATCAGTCTTTTGTTGTCTACTGCTGAACGTAGGCCTCTTAATTGAATAACACGAAG
Source organism: Pachliopta kotzebuea (assembly GCA_018246255.1). Classification (NCBI taxonomy): domain Eukaryota; kingdom Metazoa; phylum Arthropoda; class Insecta; order Lepidoptera; family Papilionidae; genus Pachliopta; species Pachliopta kotzebuea. The sequence goes on along the minus strand of DWLS01000129.1, from coordinate 2,477 downwards.
TTATTGCCCTTAAAAATATTTTAAAAATAAATATTTTAGTTTTTACTAATTGAAGCATGTAAAAGTGAAGATAAAACTTAAATATCACTGAAATTAACCACAACAACCAACTTCCTGGAAACTCCAACCGCATTTCTTTATATTAATAATGTCAACAAATTAGTAACCAAAAAGTATAATTTTTTGTACTAAGATGCATACTATTCTTTATTGTAGTAACGGCTGCCAGTTATATATTCGCTTATACCAACGGCAGTACTAACGAAATGTAAAATTGATATTTTGACAAATTTTTCAAATATTTCAAAATCTTTTTCGGAGACTTGGAAAAGTAAATTACTATTGAGTTTTTTTTATAAAACAAAGGTTGGAAATAAGCATACGATCTGCGTGATGGTAAGCACTTAACGTAGCCTATCGACACCTTGCATTACCAAAGACACCACTGGCGCGTTCCCGACCCCAGAAGAACCTTATCACGCCCTTTTTGAAAGACTCGGGGAATAGTAAGTCTATTTTTTCTTTGTTTTCAGGCGACTGTCTGTTTAGTTATTAGATATATCTTATGTCTCAAGATGACGAGTACAATGTGGTGCTCTGTACATCATCCTTACTAACGCCGTTGTCATAGGTAGGCGCATCACTTACCATCAGGTTAATGGTTCGCTCGTCTCACAGCTTTATAGAATAAAAATAAAATTACATTTTATTTAAAACCAAAGCAACGTAGCCAATTAAGTATTTGAGCAAATGAAGGGACGTTTTTAACTTACTTGATGGAGCGCCTAGTGATGTCTGCTGCGGGTGGTGGGCGCTGGTGAGGCGGTGGCGCCCCGCGTGGTTGTACTCGCTCGGCTCTTTCCGCCCGCTCCGGCCTCTCCGCCCGCTCGCGCTCCGCTCTTTCCGCGCGCTCCCTTTCCACTCTTTCCACTCGTTCTCTCTCTATTCTGTCCGCCCTTTCCCTCTCTGCCTTCTCGGCACGTTCTCTCTCAACTCGCTCAACACGTTCCCTTTCGGCTCGTTCGACGCGTTCTCTTTCAGCTCTCTCCAAACGCTCTCTCTCCGCTCGCTCAGCGCGATCCCGCTCGACGCGCTCGAGTCGCTCCTTTTCGGCACGTTCAGCTCTTTCCGCTAGCTGCGCCGCCGCAGATCCATTTGAATATGTCTGATGTGTAAGGCGTTTATTGATTCTTCGTCCTATATCCGTCTGGTTGGGTTTTATAACACGTGTACTGAAAACATGAAATTCTGTTATGATATTTGAAGTATTAATAAAATGGGGCACAGATGATGTAGTTTAAGTAACTGGCGCGCTATTTAATATTTGATTTTAAATGATTTGTGTACCATTTGCTTTGCTCGGCGGCGACCGTGCGCGCCATACGATCCTTGGTGGCCTCATAGGAGTCGTCGTTTGCCTGCACGCGCATCCTCCGTGGCAGTGGCCCGCACGACTCCAACCGCCGCGCGCCATCGTTACGTACGCATTCAAACGAACCCTGCAAAAGTCATTGTAACATTTGAAATTTTTATACAGACTATAATAAAAATAAGTGTTTTACATAAATTTAAAAAACACGTTTCGTCCATATTTACTTCAGCATAATATGAAGCACTTGTATGTTCATGTTACTTTCAGTATTGAAATCAGGTGATTGTTGAGTAATAGTCTTTTACACAATAAAAAAAAACTGTATTAAAATGCATTAGAGGATTCTTTATATATTAAAAAAAAAACAAACGCAAATCAGAGAAAATGACAAACTAAACAATTTTAAAAACATATCACGACTTCGGTGTCATAGCCTTATTATAACAATAACAATTTTTTCTTACTATATCTTGTTTTTTTATTGTATACATTTACTTACAATGTTGTGTAAGTTTTATAACATTTTGTAATTCTCAATGTATAAGAATGAGTAGATAACCTAGTTTAACCGCAAGGCAATCATTTTTCAGGTTGTAACATAATTAAAGATAAAACTTTTCAAAGTCATGTAATTTTTCTATATGTTGTAAAACATAAGATACGTTTGCAGTATTCGCAAAAATAACGATATATCTTGGTCGTAAAAGTAACAAGGTCTCAACCTACCTGTGGACCCTCCATTTCCGCATTACTGTTGATGTTAAAGTGAAATGTTGACTCCGTCGGCGCGCCATTGGTTGGGACCGGAATTGATATTGTCTGAAAAAGAAAAATTTTAATTAAAAGTTTTCTATTTATAAATAGGACAATCCATAACTATATTTATTACTACATTTTATTTAAAAAATCAAGATTTTTTTTAATAGCAAATTATTTTCTTGTTTTTAAGTGGGCCGGGCATTAAGATAAAATTTATATTTGTCAACTGAAGAAATAGCCCCACTATTGAAATTACTGACAAAAAAAAAACAAAAAATTAAATCCAGTCTATAAAATTAGCTTTGAATTTTCATGACTGTCTCTTCTTTATACACTATTATTATTC
>DWLS01000128.1:0-40988 GCA_018246255.1 Pachliopta kotzebuea | reverse complement strand
TTTTCAGCCCGCGGCGTCCGGACCCGCGTGCGCAGGGTCCGATGACGCTTTCACGGCCATAATGGTGGCCGAAACCATCGACACCACCCCAAAAAAAAAAAAAAAACAGACCCTATATCTCAGGAGTGGACGTCCATTGGCTGAAATGATGATAAAAAGAAAAAATAAAAGTTATTAAATTTGTACTTTTATTGAAACAATTCATAATTTATTACAAAAGCTATTAAGCATAAATAATATTATTTTTTATATTATAAAATTTAATTGTCAAATTAAAAATATTCCATGAAGCACTTTCTTGAGTATTCTTAAATCTCAATCGTTATACTTGTAAAAAAAGTAAGTATTTTTAACAATCCTGTTGTTACTAAGAGCATAAATATTTATCTGAGGCTAAAGGATAAAAAATTCCTTATGAGTAACATTGTGAGGTTTATTCCTTCTTCTTCCTGGGGCGCATGCAACATACTGCACTGGTGTCCAGCATGTTGTAATCAGGGTTTCCTTTAGCGCGCGACTCGATGAATTTAGCGTGAGTCTCGGGCGACAAATAGTATGGTTTCACTGCCGGCACAACTTTCATATCATCTATGTAATTTATCTGCGGGAGATAAGAGTTATTTAATTCGTCGTTAGCCGATAAACTAATGTATATGCATCGTAAGTAATTTTTTGTAACATCGCTGAAAAAATGCTACTCATTATAAGCGATTACTAAACAATTATTTTTAATCAATATAAACAAATCGAAAAATTACAATGCACGATCCGAGCCGAATGTTTAGCTCGCACATCAAGTAAAACTAAATGTATTAACTGCTTCAACTAGATAATGAAATGATTAAAAATTTTATGATGCACATAAAAATAGCTACCAAGAAAGATAGTTACCAAAACGCCGTATTTACTCTCCTCAATTGCAAATTCTAGTTTTCCGAGAAGCGGCAACGATAGAAAACGTTCCAAGAAAGGCCAAATTGTATAATCAACCAAACCAGGTTCATTGCCGTGCAAAAACGTAGTTCCGCGACTTTCTATTTCTTTCTGAAGAATTTCGAGGCCTTGGTGGTAAGTTTCTACCATAGATGGAGTGAGATCAGGCGCGTTAAATATGGCAGTATAGTACGCAGATTGCGCCTGAAAATAAAACAGTAATTAGTAAAAAGATTAATTACACTGTAAATGAACACAAATGTTTATTACATGATTTAAACTCTTTAAAAATGTGAAATACTTTATAATATATTTGTAATAGATTATTAATAACAGATAACTAACACCAGCTAATTGCTCAACAAGCATCTTGTCCTGTGCTCTGCGAAGAGGATTTGGAGATTGCAGAGGGTCTTCAGGGTATTGTTCATCCAAATATACAGTAATAATATTGCTGTCAAAAATTGCTTTCCCTTGTTCATATTCCAAAGCAGGAACAGTACCTTTAGCGGGAATACAAATTATGAAAAGTTAATAAATTCCAGTTATACTTTTCTGCTACAAAAAAAAAATATACAAAGTATATCTGTATTAATTATAAACACTTTTGGTGCTTTCCAACACTGGTATGGGATGAAGTAAAAGGCTCATATTTGGAGTATTATTTCGGATGAATAATACTTTAGCATACTATGTTTAAGGTAAAATAAAATGAAAAATATTTATTTAGCTTTTAAATGTATTTATACTACTTAAATGTTACCTCTTCACTTGTAATAACATATTTACATTTTTGTAAAATTGAGTACCATTTTACTGTTTGTTTTATTATTATTTAAACGATGATAATGTTTTTACCTCACAAGTGCTTATAATCATTAATTGTACGTTTCTGAATTGCAATACTTTTAAGCACAGCAAAGCCTTATCATACAGTATTACATAAATTTTGATAGTGATATCACTTATCATTAAAATAATGTTTAATATTAAAAACTTGATTTTTTCATATTTTAATAGAAAATTAAATGGCTGGCAAAAATTTTCTTTAGAAATCATGAAATTGAGGACACAAATATGTAAAAATACAATGTAATTCTTAAAAACCTATATATTTATTTCTAACTAAACTATATCTGAAAGTGTGTTTTAAATCACCTGAAATATTTTTTGTTGTATAAAAAGATTAAGTGTAAATGGTTGATTTGATTATGATTGCTATTAAATAGCTATTTGTTACTACTTGGGTAAACGATAATTGATTATTAATTTCATCAGATTAGTCAAATAAGCAGGATGTAATGGAAAAATGGATAACTTGGACTAGAATAATTTGCATTGTTTCAAAAAGTACAAAAAAGGTAATTCGCTTTAAATATAAAGCTGGCTCTTTAAATCGTTTTATTGCATGTTTTATAGTTTTACTAGCACTTTTTTTAAGTTTCTTATTAGGAAATTGTCATTTGATTAATTATTAGTAAATAATTTAGATATTTTTATTTAATTAAATATCTTACCTTTTGGGCTAAAATTAAAAAACCATTCCGGCTTTTTATCGAGGTTAATAAAAACAATATCATAAGATAATTTCTTAGCATTCAAAACTAATACTGCTCGTTCAGCGTAAGGACAAAATCTCATAGCAAATACACGCAGTTTATCATTGTACTCTGGCAGAGCATCACCTAAGGAAAAAAAAAATAATAAACAGGAAATATTTATATAATTGCATAAAACAAAATATAAACCATACGTACCGGCCTGCAAATGTTTCTCAGACATGGTGCTTTTATTATGTAAAATATAAGTCGTTTTGATATTATATGAGGAATACTATTAATAAGATGAGTAAGAGCAATATTAAGTCGAAACCTCTACACACAAGAGTTATTGAAAGAATGACGGATACATAAACGAACGAACAAGAGATCTTGAACTGTTTGACAGGTTGACAGATAAAACTTAAAACTGGCAAGAAAATTATCAAAAAGAAAATTACGTGACACTGGCAAATAGTTATATCTTCTTGCCATATATAAAAAAAATAATAAAAATTTGTCTTTTTTTACGTGGCAAGAGGCTAGCATGGTGTTCACCTGGTGGTAAGTAGGGCTAGCTATAATGATTAACAACCAAATTCATCAATAAGCCACAAACTGTATGGTGAATGCTATTAAATTGCCAAGCAAAATTGTTTTTAATTCATGTTTGTTAACCCCTTTGCCTATGATATTAAGACCAATAAATAAATTATACTTTTAGTCAGGAACGCTAAAACGTTATTATGGAGATTTGCCTAAAGCGTTACGATAAGTAATAGAATTGGTTTCTAAAACTAAGATCACTGACATAGCCTAGGACTAATATATGAGAACACATTGTTCGAAAATTAAAGTTAAATGGCATGGAAGTAAGGTCTATAAAGTCGCGTGTTAAGCGGACCCCATAACGTCTCTACATAATGGTGTAGATTTAGCCGCTGCAACCTCGTAGCGTAGAAAAAATCGATGAGGTATCATCGAAGATAGTTTACGTTTAACAGTGCGCATTTATCGTTCGATGTTGATAACTTATAAGGAAAAAACATGTTTTCACAATTAAATATGAACGCGAACACACATCTTCAAAACCTAAGCTACTTGTGAAAAGTAATACAAAATGAGACAGTTTGTTTTAAAAAACATATATTATACTGTTCTGTTAATTACATTATGACACAACCTGTATTTTCATGTGCCATTGCTTGTTTTTATAATTTAGTTATATATTTTTTTAATTACTACAATACATTCAAATTCTTTTATGAGTCTCCAGGATAAAATTATTGTTTTAAATGGCATTAAAAAAAAACTTTTTTACTAAACTAAACCGGAGAATTTTTAATGTACATAATAAGTATGACTCATCAGGATCAAAACTGCAGGCAAAAAAGCATTATACGTAAATAGATTTTAAAAGTTAAATTTTGAATTTTTTATAGTCATTTAACTTATCATGCGTTAAAATTATTTAATATCTATAAGAAACTTAACATTAGTTTAAATTATTAAAACTTGTAACTTAGGCAAATGAGTTCAGGAAATTAAGCACAATTGATGTGGTGAACACATACTTAAGTACATTCATGACAATTAAACAACAAACACTAAAATATTCATTATAAACAAAAAACAGATTATACAGATTGAATTACATAACTTTTAACATTATAACTTTCTTTATAAACAGACTTTTACAACATTTTAGTATAAACTTTTGATAAGATGCAAATAAAAAATAAATGAGTTCAGGATTATTTTAACATATAAGTTAGTCAATGTTCTCTCTGCTGGGTTTCTAACTGATTTGTCCTGATGCCAGTATGTAATATAACGCAAGTAACAAATTAATATAGTCGTTGAATAACAGTGGTTTTAAACTCTGATTATTTGTTAGGTAAAATGTAATGTGATACTTGCACATTAATCTTATATACAACGTGTTACATAAAGTACAATTATTGCACTTATTTGTACTATTCTATAGGAAAATAATAATCATTATTATTATTATTATTTCTGATGTTATTCCTAAATGTTAACACAATGGAATGATCAGTTTTTCTTATTACTAAATTAATTAAATTTCATCATAAATCATGTCAAACATCAGTCAGCAATCACTATTTGTTCATAAGTACAGATCTTAAAAATGTATGAGAATTCGTAACTTATAAAATAATATTTAATATTGAGGATTTTAAATTCAGCTCAAAAACAAGAAAATCAATAGTCTCACGAGTTACATAATAATTAAAAGTTTAATTTAATGTCAGACGTTAGTATTGCGCTATTGAGGTTAGAGAAAATATATTGGATTTTTTTATAAATAAGCATACAACACATCACATCATTCACAATAAATTTCAGTACTAGTTTTGTTCATGTACATTTCTTTTATTTGACTACTAAGTGATGCGTCCTGAGGGACGTTCACATGATGGCAAGTGATGTGCCTACCAGTAAGTATGAGGCGCAATCAACAACGCCCTTGAAAGTAAAACACAATTTTGTCCTCCTATGACCGGTCTCCGACAAGAGAGACCTACAATCAGAATCATAGATAAGTATGAGATAGTATGTTTATGATAATGTAAACAATTCTATTTTTCGAAAATGGTTAAAGGACTGTATTAAATTAATTTTACTTAACATAACACAAAATGGACTAAATGTAGTAATTTTTTGAGATACAAGTTGATAGTGGTAAAGTTAATTACAATTCCCCTATCCAGCTGCGACCATAAAAGGTTTTACTGTGTTCGGCTAACAATACATATAACCTACGGCCTCATTGTCAGTTAACACTGTCTGAAAATTATTGAAGTGATATAAAACATAAATAAAATTGTTTGTACATCTTTAAGCACCTTCATAAGAATTTTATTTAGTATAATGAGAATATAGCAGCCTAGAAACTATGATGATGTTATATTGTCTGCAAGTTATTGTGGAAATTATTAAGCATATGGAAGCTGTTAGGTTTTCTTCTTGAATATGTTCTGTATATTCATATTGGTTTTCGATTGTTGAAACATTTGTGTAACACGCCTGCCAACTTCTTGTGCGGCTTGTAAGTTAGTGGCGGGCTTTGGTAAGGGGTCGCGAGGTGCCTCGTTTGTATTTGTTCCAGCTGCATGAAGTAGTGTTTCGATGGCTGGTTTATATTGCGACAGCGATGGTGATTGTACACACTCTTCAAGTTTCCTGTTAACGATATTTAATAATTATCCAAAAAATCAACCTTTATGTTTTTTACATTGGGATGGGGTCTTCTCTAACAAGGCTAATCACAGAGTCAAAGCTAATTATCAACTATGCTGGTCAGGTAGAGTATATAGGTGTCATGTATCCACGTAATCTGTTGTTTTTGAGATACGTCGAATTTGTTTACACCGCTGATTAAAATAGTTATATTAACCAGTTGGTTTGATTTATTTCAAAATGGAAAATAAGTTACACAGAAAGTTATGATCTACCTCAATGCGGGTAACAGTGCGGGGTGGTGACGACAGTGATGCACCGCCAACTGAAGACCAGGGGTTAACGCTGAAAACCATTCCACTGCTAAAGCGTTGTGATGACACAGGGCACATAGCAGCGATACAGCTGAAAAGTGAGTTATAATATTTTTATTAAGTTAGTACCAGTTTAGTAGCACATAACCAGGGCTATAGATTTGTGTTTTTATAGTCAACAAAATGAAGCGATGAGCGGTACTTCCACCTAATAATATTATACGCCTACTACTAACATTGTGGCGTTAGTTAGTATGTTATAGACTTTTAACTAATAAACTGTCATCTAAGCCATACCTGATAAAAATAATATATTATATCAAAGGTGCCAACATTGGAAACACTTCTTTCCTTAACTTTTTTAATCTATGTTTAGAAATCCCATAAAAACATATATTTATTCTTATATATAGTAACATAACATATTATGATAAGAGACAATATAATTAAAACTGTAAACTTTTACTAACAGCTAACCTTGATCGGAAAGAGTGCGATTATCAACCGTGGGTAAGACGAGGAGTGCCAGAGCTTCTGCTAAACGCGACGCTTCCTTGGGGCTTAGCGATCGTCCACCTGTTAACGTCTCTTCTATAGGCGGCCAACACTGCGCTGAAAAACCCAGCTTACGCACCACAGAAGCCCGAGTGATGCTGCCCCACGATGTTATGGCTGCTTCACGCACAGAACTGAAATAAAAGAAAAAATAGTTTCTTATTTTCTTTATTCAAGACATAAAAATCTGGGATTCATGTCAACAGCATTCATGTGTTTCGGCCGTAGACATATGAGAGCCATAATGGCTACGAAAGTTTTCTTACATAGATGGATAATCAATACTTGAAATGGAAATTTTATAATCAAAAATTTCAAACCTTCTTATGAAAGAGAGATCAATCCTCGAAACAGCTACTTTTTTTATTACTTTTGATAACATTTAGACTGATACCCTTTTTATACATACAATTAGATGTCTAAAGTTCCTTTTACAAACAGTTATATTTAATAACAAAAGGCTACTCACATGTCATCATCATATAATAAAGCCACAACAGCCGGCAGAAGCTGCTTTTCCATACAATCCTCATCCACGTCGACAATGTTCAACATCTCAGTAAGAAGGTTGGCGATGTACAGACGTATGGCGTCGCCGCTGGAGCTTTCACAACTGCTTGCTGCAACTGACAAAAAATTTATAATTGTTTTCATCATCATTATCACTGAAAATCCATAGCCATAATAGCATTGCTGTGATCTGTCTGCTAATTAATAAGAATACTTATACAGACTGAACATGCTTTACCATCCTTTAATTAAAGTTAAAATATAAATAATTGAAAGAATTCTTTTAAAAAAGTTTTACAGTACACATATAGTACATCAGTAGTAAGCATTAGATGATTAAAAAAAATATTCATAAAAGAATTTAATTTTGAAATAACATTTTTTCATACAGAACTCTTATTGTTTCCACTATTGGGACTTCATGCCTTCTCGTACAAAATACACGGCTTTGATTATCTGGCATGTATTCACGGGGCTGGCCAAGTGTAGATATTGCATGTCCATGAAAGCAATAGTTTTTGGTATATGTCAGTATTCTCCGATAGAATGTAGAGCCTATTATTGATAATGAATTCTATGAATATATCTTGTACATTCATGTCAATATCTAGGTAAATAAATAAACACATGATCCAACTGTGATGCAACTTACATTCTCTTAAATGCTGCCAAAAGAAACTGAGCACATCAGGCCTGTGGGTTGAAAGCCACTTAAATGGCATTGAGAAGATTTTCGGAGAAAGTCCTCTAATGCTGCAGTATACTATCCATCTAAAATATATCACAGTGCTTATTACTCTTTAAGTTACAATTTCATCATTGTCTGTTATTTGTACAGAATTTAAGTAGTATGTGACATATATAAAGAAATATTTAGTATTCCTGTATATCTGTTAGACATGTGGTGTAAAGACATAGACAATATATTTAGTATATATTCATTATTACAGATGGGCAATAAATAATAGATCAATTACAACTCATGCCATGACCCAGAGATAAAATATAATAACATTAAATATTAAAATGCACTTTACCATCATCGACCACATCTTCACTTAACACCAGGTGGGATCATGGTCAAGCATTAACCTATACATACGTAAAAAAAAATATACCTTTATTTGTTTGTTATCCATAGGATATTAAACATTAACAGCAAATAAGTGTGAAAAACTTTTAATTTTCACTTGTAAAACATTGAAATAAAACATAACTTACCTCTGCAAAAACTCAGCTTGTAAGGTCCCTTCCTCCACTGTTAATAAAACTGTAGCTAAATATACTCCAACAACAACCATGTTCTCCAAATTAACAAGATCCAATTTCTCTATTTTTTGCTCTAAATCAAATATAATCTCAGTAAAAATAGGCTTTATAACATTTATTGTAAAGTAGAAGCCAAAATTTTCCACATAGCTATCAAATACAGTGATAAGAAGCTCATATACCATTGGATGGTTCACAACTTTGCAGCTGCCAATTGTTTCTAATATTTTTCTTATCCTAAAATTACAAGCAAAGTCACAAAAAAGTTATATACAATCTGATTTACTACATTATACTAGGTCTTAGTTGCCATAAATAAACTAAGTAAGCAACTTCTGCTCCTCTTTTAGTCGCCAAACAATATTGTGCAAACTAAGTTCAATTTCAAATGGCACTGTAGTTAGTGAAATTACTGAGGCAACTGATAATCAAATAAACATTCTATTTTCCTTGTCCAATAAAAACAAAGTTAATATCTAATTGTAACAATGAGGTATGACTTGTCACTTAATAAAGCATGTACTTACCAGTCTATAAACCAGTTAAGCTCTGTCCATCTAACTTCTGGCTTTTCCTTAATTAAACTATTCATTGCTAACAACAACATCTTAGCATCTACACTGTCACCCATATAACACTGTATATCAATAAAATTATTTTTTTCTCGTTCCAATGATATTTCTTGTAAGTTAATAGTCTTCATATCACAGTTGGTTAAGTTAACATTACTGACTACTTGTACATTGATCACATACGCGAGTTTAGCTAAAACTAACGTCCTTAAAATATCTAAATTAAACAACACACTTTTCCACTCATTATCAGCACTCGATTTAACCAAATTCTTCATCACACGGTTGCATAAATCTGAAGAAAATTTACCTATAAAAAAAGGCATTATTTACAAAGATTTATTTAGTATAGTTTTAAAAGATCTTCAAGAGGTGTTTCTGAAGATGGTAACGCGTGTCTGGCATTATTTACATCAATCATCACTATTTTAGGGCTGGGCAATATAGGGTCTCTTTATATCTCTTAAATAATTAAAAAACTTTAATGAACTTTTGCAAGCAAAAACATTTAACTAAGATCTCTTTACCTGTCAATAGAGCACTCCTGGCTAATACTGGTACAAACATATTGATTGTATCTATAACATTCTTCTCAACTGGGTCCTTCAGGAAATTAAACATGAGATTCTCCAACTGGTTATATTTATGATCGGCGACCACGCAAACCAAACAAGCTGATCTAAGACCCAAACTTCGTATTTCGGGTTCACTCGAATCGCACATGAGAACCACTAAACTTAACAGAAGCGATGTACACAACTCAACGGGGACGTATGGGGCGATGGCAAGGCATATCTGGCTTGCGAGTACCCGGCGCTCGAACGATCGTGATGCTAATAACTCTGTAACAGATGATAGCACCTCTGCCGCTCCCCCCCATTTTACAACCAGACATACAGCTGTAAAAAATATAAATTAAAAAACGATGTATAAAACGTACAAATTTTGAATCATTTACAATATTTAAATTGAATGTTTATTATATTTTTAAATTGTCTTTGTTCACTTTTACTTGAGAAAAGTGTGTTTACATCATACCTTTTTTTCACCAAAACAAAAACAACTACAATTAAAAAAATTTAGGTTATTATTGTCCACTGCTGAACATAGGAGTCCTTACGTTTTTCAACAACTCGCAAGTATACTGAGGCTTATTAAAAGGTTCTGTCTACACAAGGATCTTGATTCAACCTCACTGACTTGTTCTATTGAAATATTTACATCTTAGAGCACAGATAAAAGCGTTGGCTATTACATGTCGCTAACCAATATTTAGTTAAAATATTTTTCACTAATCTATTTTTTGGCAATAAATATGAAATATTTATGAGTTTTTTATCTTTTGACTTTGTGATACCCGAGTTACAAGCAGATGAATCGACAAGTATTGATAGTGTAATCATTATAGTACATAATTATGTAATTGGATACAAACCGTCGCAAATAATTCGTGCGTCATTTGGTTCGGGTTTTTTGAGTAAGGTGAGCAGCGTGTTCAGTAAACGGGCACGACGAGCGTCCGCCGCAGTGGGCAACAGCGCTGCGCCGGCCGCTAGTAGCGCCGCCGCGTCACCGCGTCGAGACACCAGCATATGCGGTACGATCTTTATCACAAATAGCTTTTTTATTAATAATTGTGTGCATCATCAAAACACCAAAATGTCATGTACAAAAATACACCAGTTTTCTAATATAAAAATTTGTGTACTTCAGTACCCGCTACTGTCATAATACTTTGTACATCATATAAATATGTACTTACCTTTGGTAATGTGTCAGCGACTAACATTAGTAATCCCGGCAAAGTGATGGGTTTGTCATTGCTCACTAACTCCGACAGGAGATCATTGGTTAATGGTTCATTGAGATTCAAGGTCTCAGAACACCAATTTAATATGGGCTCTTTCACACCGTTTGGTATCCTGCTAAAACATAATAAAGACATGTTATTTAGTTATATAAGACTGGATTACTCTAATTATAACTTGTCAAATTTTTTACATTAAGAGCCTCTCACCTGTCTATCCACATCTCCTTAATATTGTTTTCAATACTATTGTAATCATATTGAATTCTAGTCCAATCGCCCGGATCATTTATACTTAAAGTTTCATCAAGGGTGGTGACACTGCTCCTGCGTAGCGGCGAAGCTCTTGCACTACCATCACCAATTATTGCTGGCTCGAAAGAGCTTGTGTTTGAGCTTCCTCTCTTACTGTATAATCAAAGATATATTTTTGCATAATATTAATAGCACTAGCTCTCTCATTAAGAGAGAAGGTCGCCTGTTATAACTATAAGAACATTAAAAAAGCTGTTATTAAAAATGACAATCAATGGAGAGAAGTATATTACTTTTGTTTTTAAAAAAGACTAGAAAATTAACGTTACTTTACTTCAAATCTGTTACACAAAAGGTCTTTGTAATAAACAAGCATGTTCTACTGCTTGCTTATTACAAAGATCTTGTGAATTTCTGTCATAATAGTTAGGTATCATTAAATCATTTAAAATCTTACATTCCTAAATTCTTCTCATTGTCAATGATTTCGAATTGATCAGGTGTTGCACTATTTGTTGAGTTACCACTGCCATAGTGATTTTCAGCTGCTGTGCAAGTTATGGGTCTGACTTCCAAAGGATGTGGTGCTAGTAATTTATCTACAGGCATCTGTAGGTCAAGAACTTTATTCTCTGATGTGGGACTTGTTAGAGAGTTTAAGCTTACTATAGCAGCATCATACAATTTTTGAAAATTTAATTTCTCCAACTCCAGAGCTATTACTTTCTGTTTAAGTAATTCTATTTCTTCAGCCTGAATCAACAACTGAAAATGTTTAATTATTTATTATTTTACACATTCATCTTTACATATAAGTACATTAAATGTCAGTCTATGGTATTCTGTCTTGTGCATTGTTAATAATTTGGCAATATTTCTATGTATATTGTAAATCCTTGAGGTAAATAATACTTAAAAATAATTATTAACAAAAATATGAACTTCTACCTCATTGTTCCAATCCGAATCATTATCCAGTGATGTTTGGCAGCTGACACACACATTCTCTTCTTCAGTAACAGTTTGACAAAGCATATGTGCAACTTGTACTCTATCAATTTGAGTATTAGCATCAGCCTTGCATACATCTAAAGGTCCTTTATTTCCTCTAAACAATGACACAAGACCTGCAGGCCTGGGCATATTAAGTCCAACATCATCCCAATCCTCAAATTCCTTTAGAAAAATTTGTTATTTTTAAAGAATATCTAATTTTCAAAACTTGCATGTGTTTTATTTAATTCAATATTTATGTCAAAAGATGTACACAAAATAATACTAACTTTGATAAGTTACAATTAAATCTCAATATAATTGTTATATATATGTATGTATAGTAATATGAACTTCTTATGAAAAATTTGACATACATTTATTATCTTCCGTTTTACTAGAGAATAAAGTTTAAATACTAAGGAGTAATACACAAATCTAGGAAGACTGGTAAAAATATGTAATAAATAAGTGATATGGACAATATGAAACAAACTTTAAAATTTATATTTTTTAATATAAAGGATTACTTTATGTTATTTTACTAAGTTACTTAAGTTATATACCTGGTCAGGGTTTTCATCAGAAAATGTAATGGAAGTGAGTTTATAATTTTGTAGCAAAAGGTACTCATTAATAAGAAAGTTTAATGCTCTCTTCTCATGAGGCTTCAGAGACCTTTGATCAAAACTATCCTTTGTAGTTTTGTCTAAAGCAGATTCACCATCTGAAAATATAACTATTGCTATATATAAACTATAACAAAAATATCAAATTCCAGATAATAACTTTTTTAATAAGTATTTCATCACAACAATGCAAATATATTTGTTGTAAAAATTACCTAGTTACCTATACATGTTTACAACAGAAATTTCTTTGTGTTATTGAAATGATAATCTTTTTAAATCAAAGGATGTTATCAACTGGAGGCAAATTTCTGTTGCTAAACTTCAAGGTAAGTGAGCTGTGGTGATACCTCCACAGCTTCTATTTCTATCACAAAATAAACCTCATCAGATCTCAATGACATACTGATAGTTATTTGTATTTTCAAGTAGGCACTATATTAATTATTGATCAAAATTCAGTTATTGAACAAATTTACCTGCAAATTGTGTCAAGTTTGCACGTAACGCATTAATAGTTTCTTTCGCTTTTCTTAATTCAAATTCTAGCACAGCCACATCTCCACCACTGCCTCCACGATCACCGCCACCATCTTCTGAATATCGTGCTGTATCCAGTGAATCTAAAGTAGCCTGACTTGGTGTTCTATCTGAAGTTTCATATTTTTAGGAATTTGTGTTTTTAAGAAAATGATAAATAATTTGCTAAAAGTGTTTGCGTTTATAATTAAAACTTTTTAGTGGGTAAAAATACATTCACAGCAATTGAAGTATTGTTGACACAGAGATTGATCAATATATGAAAAATGTTATCAAATATAATAAACAAAAACTACACTCTAAGAAGTTTAATTTACTAAAAAAATTGTATGTTCAAAACCAATAATGTAATAGTGGTTGTTAAATACTTTAGTTCCTACTTACGCATTGAACCTATATCAGAAGGTCTAGATACATGTTGTTCAAAATTGCCTGGATTGGAAAAAAATTCTCTCAACTGTGGCAGTTCTTTTCCGCTTTCTACTAGCTCTGTATGTAGTTCTAAGGCTGTTAAAAAATAATGATCCTTTAAAAGCTTAGTAGCAATATCTTCGTAAGCTAGATGAGGAGACGTCGTAAAAGAACTCTCTTCAACATCTTTATACGGATTCATTGTTTCAAATGTTAGTGGTCTCACATAATAAACTGATACGAACTAAATACATGTATGTTTCGAGGAACATTGGGTAAAATATAAACGTTTTTTAATTTTTTAATGCATTATATTACAAGAAAATACATCAAACTTGTTATAAATGTTCCCAAATGACAAAATCACTGACCTGACAGATTAATATTGACATCGACTTAAATAAAGAGCACATAACAAATACTATATTAAATAGTAAGGAAACTATTAATTTAGACAAGATAAAGCGAAAGTATTCTAAGATATGTAACATAAGTATCATAAAATTGATTTTTTATAACCATTACTATTAACTGTTAAAAAAAAAGACCTATAAAAGAGAATGAAATTTGTTTAAGATTATAATTAAAAATAATTTTTTGGTATTACTTTAATATATTCAATGTTGTCTTTTGACAGGGTAAAAACGTAGAAAGCCGTTAAATAAGGATTTTAAGACTCTTTAGGTCTCATCATCAGCGGACATGTATATCTAGAATCGAAAGTACATTAATTAATGATCATGTCAATAAAAATATAAAATTTATTTAATAAATTAGTTTTGTTAATTCTATACCAATTTTGTATTTATATCTCTACGGAAGGCCTATAAGAATAACAGTATAGGTAAGATTATTTTTATATCAAAAGTGTTGTAAATGCTAATAAAGTTTTATAAATGTCGAATATTTTTTTTTTACTCTTGCTTACTTGATATATACAATTTTATTGTATGATAAAAGTCGAAGAATCAATGTAATAAAAAGGCTGCATGGAAAAATTGTAAGTTTGTAAACTCATAATAAAAAAAATGACGAGTAGGGCAGCTACATGATAGATATGTAATTTGAATTAGTTTTGACAAACGTTTTTCAATGTTATTGTTTACCATAATTAAAATTTATTACTAACACCTATTCGAATTTATACATTACATCGATGGTCTAATAAAATTTATTGCTTGTGTCGATAATTCAAGTCACCCGTGAAATTAAAATGAGTGAAGCTTATTTCAATTTGAAACAAAAGCTAGAAGATCTGGGGTACAGTTATTCTTTACCAATTGATGCAATCCCTTTAGTTGAATGTATTACAGCAGACTTGTTACAGACTACACGTAGCTTACAACACTACATGGATTTATCTAAAGAAGCTCTTATGCAGCGTGATTCATTAATGATGGAAGCAGAGCCGTACAAGTGTGATAATGCTAAATTAATACAGGAAAATAATTTATTGCATCGAGAAGTAATTAAGCTCAAAGAAGAAAATATCCGACTGTCAAAAGAAAGCAAAAGAAAAATTAAGAGTATGACAGAGGAGGTAATTAAAAAAGACACATTAATTAACAAACTTCAACATGATGTTAGAGATCTAAGTTTAAGAGGTTTGTGCACAGGAACACAAAGCAGTCGCAATAAAAGTAAAAGAAAAGATGATGAAACTAGTGCTGTAAGTAAAATATGTATTTGCAATAGTAAAAAAGACCTCGATTTAGATAAGAATATAGAAGAGCTAACAAGAAACATCCAATTATTAAATGAAAAAAATGAGGTTCTCTATGATGATATCACATTGTTAAAAACACAACTTGAGAACAGGGATAGTGAAATTATAAGACTTAATATGTTATTAGAAGGAGGAAGACCATTAGTAGCAATAAAAAAAGATTGTTACACAAATATCCCAGAATGTGTTGATCAATCAATAATTCACCAATTACAAGAGATACAAAAAGAAAATGATTGTTTGAAAAAAGAGATTGATTTAGGCCTAGAAAAACAACATGAAGCTATGTCACGTGCTTTAGTTCTTGCTGAAAAAAACAGATCTTTAAAAGAAGAGTTACAAAAATTAGATAAGTTAGCTTTACAAGTTGAAGAAGACTGTAATAGACAATTAGCTGCTTTTGGAAATGAGAAAAAGTTCTTACAGGCAAGGTTAGAAAGTTTAGCTATGAAAAATTCTGAATTAGAAAGAGAATTGTCTATATATAGAGAAAAAAACAAATCAGCACAGTCTTATTGTACACAAGATTCCTTAAATTTGGCCCATAAAGAGAAAGAAATACTACAAAATGAAATCAAAGACCTTATAGATATCAATAAAAATCTCCAAGATAAAATTGTTTCCTTATCTCAATTAAATAAAAGCTACCATGAAAAAATGTCTACAGATTATCAAAATTATAATAATGCTCGTAAATGCCTCCAAAAAGAAGAATTACAGAAGCTTTTACTTGAAGAAAGAATTAAATATGAGAAGTATATAAAAGATATAGAGGAAAAGATATCAGAAACATTAAAAATTTTTAATGAACATGTTCCAAAAAATTCTGAAAAATATGTTAAAAGTGATACATCTGTTAATAATTCCTTTTTAAAAGATTTACACAATAGGTTGTGTGAAAGTGAACAAAAAATTCTGATGTTAAAAAAAGAAAATGAAGAACTTAAAAGTAATATAGGTCAAAAAGAAGATTGTAATGGAGAAAATTTTAAAGAAATTATAAAACATTTAAACTTGGAAAATAGTCAGTTAACAAAAGAAAATATTTATCTTACTGAACAAATCAGTCAATACAGAAATGTAAACTCAACATGTCTTGCCAAAGATGTCTATAATGATAAAGAAATCACGAAACTAAAAGAAAAAAACGATTTCCTTACTCATGAACTTGAGTTTTTAAAGAAGGATCAACAAGAATATAAATTAAGATATAAGGACACAGTAGATTTATTAGAGAAATTAAAAAGTGACTTATCTCTTAAACAAAAAGAAATAGAACATTTAGAGGAAGAAAATTGTTCTTTTCGAATGACAAATAGAACAGGTAAAGCATCTGTGGAACAGCTAAGAGAAGAGTGTAATTTTCTAAGAGAACAAATAAAAATGATGCAAACTGATGTAATAAAAGAAAAAACTCTCGCTAGCCAAATAAAAAACATACAGATTGAAACGGAAAGAAATAGTTCTGAATTACAAAATGAATTGATAAGTATGCAAAAAAAATTTAGCTTGTCTAAAGACAACATCAGTACTTTGGAAAAGAAGTGTAAGGAATTGCAATCTGAAATAAATACTTTGCAAATTGACAAATCTAACTTGATTGAAAATATAAAATCTATTGATCAGGAAAGAGATAAGTTGGTTATAGAATTAGACAACAAGACTGAAAGTGTAAGTAACTTGGAACATAAAATTAACACCCAAGCATATGAAATAAGCAATTTAGAAAAAAATAATTTAACTCTTAAAAAAAAATTAAATTTGCAAAAAACTATGGAACACAAGTTGTCAGATTATGAGTCACAAATTATGTTTCTAAATGGCGAGATATCAAGGCTGCAACAACAGTATGACACAGCTATTATGGAAAACAAACATTTACAAAATAGTCTAGCTGATGTAAATGGTACCTTAAAGGTAACAAAATTAGAGCTAAATAAATCTAAGAAGGAGGTTGAAAGTCTTAAACAACAATTACAGCATTATGTAGCAGAAGTAAGACGGATTGAGGAACTTTTATCGCAAAAAGAGGCAGAACGGTCAGACATGTTAGAGCAATTTGCTAGTTTATCAGTTGAAGCCAATATTTTAGAAAACACTAATCATTCTTTAGAAAGTGAATCGGCAACTAAATCACTTAAGTTGCAGAATTATACTAGCAAAATTCAAGATCTAGAATCTAAACTTTTAGAAAAAGATAATATTATTGATAGCCAGTCAGCACACATTGCTGCAATGACTTGTAAATTAACTACATTAGAAAATGAAATAAAGCTTATTTCAGATGAGAAGAAGATACTTGAACAGAATGTGTCTTACTTGAAGCATATGTGTAATAATTTACAAATGGAGCAATCACATAAGGTACATGATCTCAAAGACACAGATTCTGAATTAAAGCTTTATGAGAATAAAATAAAGAGCTTATCTAGCAATAAAGTAATTTTACAACAGGAAAATCTTGAGTTGTCAAATAAATTAAGCACAACTGAAAAATTATTGTCAAATTCAAGAAGAGAAATAATAGAATTAAAGTTAGCTTTACAGGATGCCACTTCTGAAACAAAATCTTTACAAGATTGCGTTAACAGGTTAAATAGAAGAGAAGCAGAAATTGATCAAGTAATTTCTTTAATGCCACTAGAATTTCTAAGAAAACCTCTATCACAAGTTTTTTTTACTATTTTTTAACTATTTGTGCAACTCTAGCTATTCTTCTATAATTTTGTCTTTTGCCAATACTCCTTTTGTTTTTAATATCGATGTTAATTTATTTTTGTGAAAATGAACATAAAATTGAATATAAGCCATAAAATCCATTGTAATTTACATGTATAGACAAATACTTCTTTATATCTCTGCAATTTCAGGTTACAGTATCGTATCTATGAGGGGCAGTGTGAAGTTTATCTATATAACCTATATTAAAAACTCAATTTGTACTTATTTATTGTTGTAAAAAATCTTCAAAGTAACTTCATCACCTAATTACTTAACTTTTGGGCAGATTTCTATATATATACTTTTATTATTTTTCAGCATACACTAACAAATGATGATATCAACTTACCCCTTACACTAGAAGAAACTATTCATGAAGTTCTTAATGAAGATGATGAGGACTGTGTACTTCATGGGGATAGTACACCACATAGAACATTTTCTGATTACTGTCATGGAAGCACTATTTAATGTTTACATAGTTTTTTATGACCATTAAATGAATCTTGGTGTTAAATTCTGTACAGAATTTTGTTAGATAATAGTTATTTAAATATTTAATGGACAGAGTACACAATTCATAGGTATTAAGTCAAAGACAGCATGGGAATACTGATCAAGAGTTACACAATAATCTCTAAGAGGTCATTGATGAAACAATAGAGATGTAAAAACATTATCAATTTTACTCAAAGCAAGAATAGTTTCTTTCCTTGACTAATGTCAATAATGTATTAAAAAGGAAACATTTTTTTCTATTTGAAAAAAATTATACTGACTTGATTCATCCTTCTTTCTGTAAATAAATGTAAATTTTTAGTATATGTTTATGAACATGTGTAATATTGAAAATGTTTTAATAATAATCATTTTATTATACTATTTTGTGAAGCATTGAATAAAATAACATTTATGAGAAATCATCATTTATTGTTTCTTAACAAATAAAGTGAAAATTTTCACACCACAATTTATTGCAGTTCTCTAATACAAACATGCAATAATTTTAATTTAAACATAGTATTTACAGTTTTATATTTTTATAAAAAATCTTATTGCTAATTGCATTAAGTATTAAAACCATATTTGTACAGCATGAGAACTATTGTATAATAGTAGAATCCTTATAACTCACTAGCTCACTAGTATGCACTAGTAAAAGATTTTAAATACATAATGCTACAAATACTATCACTTTGAAATTAATTTTATATACTCTACTATTTGTAAATACTATTGGTGGGTTGAAGTGTATTTCAAAGTTAAAAAGTTTATCTTGTAAGGATACAAATAAAAAACTAGAAATGGAATGTTCACCTATAAAATTTCTTCTAGACTGGACTGTTTTCATCCTCTGTAAGTTAAACAACATTGGTAATTCTATTAATTACTATGATTTTTATATGTTTATGTGGTATCATAAAAAATAAAAATATTAAAAATAGTAGGAAATGTAACTATACACAATTTAACATTGATGATTTGTATATATTTAAGTGACAATTATCATTTAAAGAAAACATTTACTACATCCATACACTATGTTCTAAAACACTATAACACATGAAGCATGTTTATTACATTGCTGTTCCCCAACTGATCAGCACCATCTAAATTGTTAACATATAACAATTATAAGGCATAATTGACATTAATATAATAAACATTTAATTATTGTTATGGATTATTATTACATGTTTGTAAAATTTTACAAAGTGGCCAGTATTCTAGTGAAACCTATACCAGCTCCAAGAACTGTTTGTCCAATACCCCATACCATAGCATGTATTGGTGGCATATCGAGCTTTGCCGCGCGGTATATAAACGCTATAGCAGCACTACTTGCAACACCTGAAGTGACTGGAGTCACGACTCCCATAATTATTAATAATACTGGAAAGAACTTCCCATATTTATGTTTCCTTAAAGTGCCAAACGCCACTAGACCCGCACAAGTATGCACAAACACAGACGAACATAAAGACCATAGAAAAACCGGATACCACATTTCACCAAACGTATCAAGAGGATCCACTGAAGTCAATTTCAATATATCAACGAACGAATCAAATTCAGACACTCTAAATTCAGACAACATGTCATACATGTTGCCTTGGTGAAATTGGTAACAGGCATCGGGGTGGTTTTTCGACGCATCAATATTTCAAAATAGTAATAATTGCACAAATTTACTTAGTAGAAGTATTTAGTTACTTCAGCTTTCACAGAAAATTTATTTTCGAATAATACTGAAGAAATTTAATCAAGTAATTACGTTTACTAGATACTTTATATGTACTAGCGGATTTCATAAATCCATAACAATTACGTTATAATAATGACGTTTAAACTTCAAAAGTCATCTTTACGCACTATAGAGGTTTATCTTTTATTATTATTGAGTTTGACTCATGATTTTTTATCTACAAATCCTGTTTTATTTATAAAAGATGACGTTTAAATATCTATAATAAAAAAACTATAATGTTACTGAAAAAATAATTCATAATATTATTTAATATTAAATTTTCCATCAATGTTTCACTTATATGACCACGGTTTCACGTATGATCCATTTATATTCTAATTCAGAAAATATCATACTATTTTCTATTGTCTTCTTTAAAATAATTCAACTAACTTCAAATATTAATGCCTTAACTTATATTTTAAATAATTTTGAAGTTATTTACCATTAGACCTTGAACAACAATAAAACATAAAATTTAAGTAAACAAGGTTTTGATAATGACACGGTTTACTTTAAAAATATCACATTAAATTGTTAAACTTTAAATGATGGATCATTGTTACAATTGATCATTGACTCGATTTATTATATATTACATATCTATTTCGGATCATTACTTAAATGTTTCTTTTTGTTTTTAACAATTTTCCGTTTATTACATTCATAATTAATCACGTACGTAAGCAGATGAATTAAAATATACATCATAGAAAATGCATGTGGTTATTTCTGAATAATAACTAAAGTGTTGAATCGCATATTATATTTTAAATCTTTGACGAATACACTTAATTCGTCTAAGATTTTTAAAACACATGCATTTTCTAACGTAAAGCTGGAATTTAATTGGTATTGCCTATCGAAGAATGATATACTAATAATTGTTAATGAGTTGTTTATCTTATTGCAGAAGAGTATTGTTATTGACGAGAAGCAAATCGATACTAGTGTCATACCGATTGTAATTATATAAAACGATAAATTTTGGTGACAGTTTTAGAAACAACAGTTATCGTTTGTGAACCTGAAGTTAGCGACAATGATAAAACTAGCAATTTGTTAAAAGTTCTTTTATTTATACTTGTGAAATCCTTTAAGTTTTCACACCTTATAAGTTTAAACTGAATATTAAGGTTGAAGAGATAATTTTTTAAGGTAAATAGTTGTTGAATCGGAAACATTTCTTAAATTTTTTCATTGATCTGAAGTTAGTGGGCAGTGTCTTTCTATTCTGTCAAAGGTAACATAATATAACGATATAACCTTATTGAGTTAAAGGTTGCCGCGTGTTTTTTATTTTTTTCTTATATTATTGTAGTTTTTGTTATTTAAAACTATTAGCAATGGGTAAAGTACGATCTGCTCCGGGTGCTCCCCGGAAACAGGGGTTTAATAAATCTGGACATTCGATGAATCCTGATCGACCCACAGAAGGTTTAAAAGGAGTTGGGAAACCTAGGACAAAAGGAACAATAAAAAGATTGCAGATGTACCGTAATTTTAAAGCGAAAAGAGATAAAACCGGAAAAATATTGACACCAGCGCCTTTTCAAGGTTGGCTACCCTCTGGTACTCAAGCAAGAGTTGAGCCTAATCAAAAGTGGTTTGGAAACTCTCGAGTAATTTCTCAAAATGCGTTACAAAAATTTCAAGATGAATTTGGAGCTGCAGTAAAAAATCCATATAAAGTTATTATGAAGCCAACAAACTTACCAATAACTTTGCTTAATGAAAAAGCCAAACATGCCAGGGTGCATCTTTTAGATACTGAAAGTTTTGATAAAACATTTGGACCTAAAAAACAGAGGAAAAGAGTTAGTTTAAAGTTTAATGATATGGAAAATTTCTCCAAAGCAGCAGAAGAGAGCACTGAAAAATATGATGAAACTAAAGATATTGATTTGGTTCGTGAAGATACTGGTGTTAAAGAAGAGCAAAGAGATTGGGTTTTTGGTGCAGGTATGAGTAAAAGAATTTGGAATGAACTATATAAAGTTGTGGATTCATCTGATGTATTGTTGCAAGTTCTAGATGCTCGTGATCCTATGGGAACTAGAAGTCATTATGTAGAGAAATTTTTAAAGGATGAAAAGCCACATAAACACTTAATCTTTATTTTAAACAAGGTGGATTTGGTACCTAATTGGGTAACACAGAGATGGGTGGCCATTCTAAGTACAGAGTATCCAACCATAGCCTTTCATGCTTCAATGACACATCCATTTGGCAAAGGCTCTCTTATAAATTTATTACGTCAATTTGCAAAATTGCATATTGATAAAAAACAAATCAGTGTTGGTTTAATTGGGTATCCTAATGTAGGAAAATCATCTGTTATTAATACCTTAAGAGCTAAGAAGGTCTGTAAAGTAGCACCTATTGCTGGAGAAACAAAAGTTTGGCAATATATAACTTTGATGCGCAGAATATTTCTGATTGATTGTCCTGGTATTGTCTATCCTTCTGCTGAAACAGACACTGAAAAGGTTTTAAAAGGAGTTGTAAGAGTGGAGCTAGTACGAAATCCTGAAGATTATATTGAAGAAGTTATTAAACGAGTTAGAAAAGATTATTTAATCAAAACATATAAAGTTGAAGGTTGGGAAACTTCAACAGAGTTCTTAGAAAAACTTGCTGCGAGAACAGGCAAACTTCTCAAAAAAGGAGAACCTGACATTGTTCAGGTAGCAAAAATGGTTCTCAATGACTGGCAAAGAGGTAAATTACCTTTTTACATTGCACCTGAAGGATTTGAAGTGCCTTTGTCTAAGCAAACTGAAAAGCAGCCAGAGATAAACAATGAAATTAAAAAACAAAATGAAGTCATGGAAAATGATAATGATAGTATAAATGTCAAAAAGAACTTAGACATATCAGAAAAACCAAAGTTACTTATCAATAAATTAGTAATTGCGCAAGATTTTGCTAAAATAAGGGTGGGTTTATCATTTGATAATGAACAAGATCTCAAACCGCTTCAGGAAAATGATATTCCCGATGAATTAAAAGGTATAGATGATGGTGAAAATGATAATGAGATTTTAAAAGATGAGGAAAAGGAAAAAGAGAATGAACAAAAAAGTGATTCTGATTCAGATATTAGTAACTTTTATAGTAATGATGAAAATAGTTGTAGTGATATTGAAGATTATTTAACAAATGATCCAGAAACTGTAAAAGAACTTAAAAGAAAAAAATTGGAAGTGGCTAGCGGCACTTTCACTGTTGAAGAAATAACACAAAAAGGAACAAAACGTAAAGCAACTTCTAATATAGGCACTAAGATGACAGCAAAGCAAAGAAGAGCAATAGAAAGATCTCAACGACGAACTAAAACAGGAAGCAACTTCTATGAAGTATCAAATGTTAAAAATAGAAACAGGAATAAAAAAAGGATTAATTAACATTATTACAAGTAGTAGCATTATTTTGTTAAAATAGAAGTTTTATGTAATAAATAACTTGTAACAATTTGTGTTTATTATGTTTTTCTGATGAATTAATTACTTTAAAACAAAATTAAAATATATAGGTAAATTGCTGCCATATAGGATTTTGGGTACATACAATATTATTATACATATAGTGATTGAACCATGATGACAATTCAAAGCAAGGGTATAGATACATTATTGTTAAGGCAAAAGTTGAACCAATGTTTCTCATAAATTCAAATGTTTATTGGTAAAAATGAACTATCTAAATTGAAATTCAGCCATAATAATTAGCTTTTAATAAATAAGAGTTTATTGCATAGAACTGTAATTCCATTTGTTAAATTAAAGTGTCCTGTGTAATCTATTTTGTCTTTAAATATGTGCCTGCAAGTGATCTATTATAGTTTGTCTAATCGTTTTTTAAATTATCCAGAATTAACAATAGAAAAAAAAAATATTATTTATTTTCGTGTGTTGTGTACTGCAAATAAGTGAACAGCTTTTATTTTGATGTTATACAAGGATGCAGACTATTAATGTTAAAATGATTCTAATTACATTTTAGATGTCATCTGGAAGTGATAGTGATGAAGAATACATTCCAAAAGAACCTGAGCAGCTATCTGAAGAAGAGTCAGCAGATGAGGAAACTGAAGCACAAGATGTAAATGAATTAGAACCAAAGATGAAAAAAAGAAAAGCTGCACAGAAAAAGGCTACAAAGAAAAAAAAGATTTCTCAAAGTGTTGAAGAGGTAACTGAAAAAGTTGATGACAAAAAAACTTCAGAAGATAAAAAAAAAAGGGAGGATGATCTTTGGGCTATGTTTTTAGAAGGAACTGACACAAAACTCAAATCTTCGAAAAATTCACACCCTGAAACACAATCAACAAAATCTGTAGGGCGTAGTAATTTAAGTAATTCATTAGCAACAAGTGCTACATCTATTAAAAATTCCAAATCTAACACAGAAAGTGATAAGGATAGGGAAAGAAGAATTTTTGAATTTGCTGGAGAAACTATCATTGTAGAAAATAATGTTATTAAAGAAAAAATTAAAACAAATGAAACTCCATCTACAGGTAAATATTTTTTCATATAGCAAACCAGATTACTGGACAGATCTTGTATTGCCAATGAATGTATGATTTTGTTTGTCAGAAATACTTATGTTTGTTTTTTTTCAGTTTTCTTTGGTATTGTTATTCAGGGCTTTATTATTCTTTTATTTAAATCATTTAATACTGGTGTTATTAAATATCATTACAAAACTTGTCCATACACATATGTACATAGTCATATTTTCGTGTTCTTATTGGTATTATTTACCATAGTACATAATATTTGGCAACACATTATAAACTGATTTCTGATTGGTTTTTTATCAACTTGTTTAAACTATTTGTATGTATTATTAACCCTATTTCCTGTTCAAATTCATACCATAACATACTATGATTGGGACACTCATTTGGCAAGTGAGGAACCGTTTCCTTTTCCAGTAACAACAGCTTCTGTACCTCTGTGTATATGTGTATACACAGAATGTACAGAAGCCGTAATAATTCATATGTAAGCGACGAAATGGTTATACGTCTATAAGAGACGCGGATTCGATCCCTACTGATCTAGAGCTTCCGGCAAAGAAAAACTGGTCCATACATCCATATATGTTGCGGTGTTAAATAATATACTCAACTAGGACATTGACTGTTGAGGAGAGAGTCAAGGCCATTCATCCACCTCGCCAGCCAAGTATGGCCAACTTTCATCGGAAGACGAAACTTGTTGAAAGAAAAGAAAGAAATATTTTATAGCCTCCGAAATACTACCAAGGAAAAAAAAAGAAAAGTTGGATATCGGTCCGCGCCTCTTTGAGACAAACCGAGGTGACATGGCTTTTTAAATTCACTATGCGTATGCTTTATTATCATTTATATGTTAATTGTTATAGCGCCTAAAGATATACCTTCACGAGGTCGTGGGGCTGGAGGCCTATCAAACGTTTTGGGACAACTGAACAAGAAAAATAAACTTTCCACATTAGAGAAGTCTAAGCTCGACTGGGACACATATAAAAAAGAAGAGGATATTGATGAAGAAATACAATCCCATAATAAGGGGAAGCAAGGGTAAATTGTTTGCGACTAGAAAGATTTCTGCACTAACCTCGATTTATTAGTTGAAAGAATTCTTTTGTAATTCTACAAAGTGACAGTACCAGCAAGACGTTCACCTGAAGCTGAGTGAGGCTCCCGTTCGTAACAATATGAGGTTACTCTATAAAAAGAAATATCGTTAGTAAAAGAATAAGGTAAGTAATTAAGAGGTTTGAGAAATTAGTAGTTAAAAATAAGTATCATTATTCCAGTTATTTCAGTAGGTACAAAGCCTTTCAAAATTAAAAAACGGCAATGCCTGCACGTCTATATAGACGGTCTCCGGAAACATTCTCATTACTACGGTAAAATCTTTTCTGTTCCAGATACCTTGAGCGACAAGATTTCTTGGCGCGCGCTGATGTGCGCCAGTATGAAATTGAACGTGATTTAAGATTGAGTAAAAGAAGTAATCGATAAATTCCTAATCTTTCACACTCATAAAATGTTCAATTATTTGACTAAAAATAAAATGGATTATTGTCAATCTCCTTTCATTATCAGTTTTAAATAACACTTTCTTATAGTGATCCTGGTTGGTTTTGTGTTATTAAATGTCAGTTTTTAAGACACTTACCTTAAACTTTTGGTGAAATTGTAATGGAATTCGTTATGTCCTAATAACAAGTTTTCGTGGACCGTGGATGATAGTAGACCCTGAGTCTCTTTAAAAGAACCATTGATAAGCCTTTTTATTTGTACTTATTATACATCGAGTTGGACATATTAATCCCATTAACGAATTCTTACTTATGTATCCTTAATTTGTTTTTAAATTTTTACTTATATATATTATTAAAATGTTACAGCGTGTTAACGAGGATGTTAAATGCTTAATCTTGTATCAACACGAAGTTCTTATTAAATGTGTTTCTATTAATACCCCTATTAGTATATCTTGTGAAACTGACAGCCTCTGATAACGGATTAGAGTCTGTGTTATGTAAGTAAGTATCTTTGACTTGATATACCGGATTTGTCATAAAAGAATTATTACTCAAATTTAACTCAACTCTTTATTATTACAACACAGATATTATAAATGTCTTCATACTATTTATTAAATTCTTACTTTTCTTTATTATTCGATGAGGCGACGAGACGAGCAAGGCGTTCACCTGATGGTAAGTGATACGTCTTCCCATAACAACGTGGCGTTAGTTAGGATGGTATACACTACACCACATTGCGCTCGTCGCTTTGAGATGTAAGGTGTTAAGTCTCGTTATCCCAGTAATTTTACTAGCATACCTTTCAAAGCGGAATACAGTAATGTTTCTTAATTAGACGATAGCCGTCCACTGCTGTACATTGGTCTTCTCCAATATTGGAAGGATTTTTCATGTTTTCTACAACGCTGGCCCAATGCGGGTTGGTGGGGGGCTTGGTAATTTTTTTCCTATCTTTTCAATTTAAGCTAGTGAGGCGCACTAACCTGTTTAGAATGCGGCCTGCATTTTTGAGATCGTGAGTTCTTATCAAATCCTCCGTTTTTTGAAATTATCTAATAAATACTAAAAAATATGGAATATTTATACTAATACTAACATAAAAAAAGACTAAGTAAAAGAAAATATTGTAGAGTTTTTCTTAATAAAGAAGTACTCGATAAATTTCGCTAAACCAGTGGACATTGTCATGTACCAATAACTAAATAATTAAAATATTTATGTATTAACAAACCATATCAATATTTAATAATTAAAAAAATACCATTAAGGAATAAAAAAACTTAATGATACACTTTATTTTTTATTAGTATCGCAACAATTCTTAGCAACATGTTGTGAACATCTAAATTTAGATTTTATGAAATATATATAATAAACGTCTAATCGACGGTCCATGGAAAAAGAAAATTTAATTGCGTAGCCTGTACAATGTTCTAATCAAAATCTACTAGATTTAAATATTTATGATCTATCAAACAGTTTAATACTTATAGTATGAAGCATGTCCTTTAAATCTCAATGAATTGCGTGGATTGAAAAGGAATAAGAAACGTGTTTTGCGCAAACTACCTGTATATACAGAATTAAATAGAAATACGTATATATGTATTAACATCTCTTTTATTTGTGAATACCTTTACATAAATAGTGAAGAAAGATAAATCAATTTTTAATAATTATCAATAAAGCTTTTTTAGTATGTATAAATATTTTTGGTTTTTACGTAGTAAAGTATGAATTGATGTTAAAATTAAGTTGACTTTAAATAAAAATACGTTCAATTATACTTTCTTTTTATTTTTAATTATCTATACATTCTTTTAATTAAAGTACCAGCTGATTTGAACTCATCGTATTTTTCATAAAGATATTTTAAATCATATTTGAGCATAACATAAAAGAATTCCCATAAAAATGTTATATAGTTATAAACTTTTTTGTATTTTCCGCTTCATTGTAACTTTCCACCATATGGTGCTGCAGACCGAGCAAGTGTATCGACACAGGTAGCATCTCATACAAAAGCTCGTCCCACTCTTCAAGGAACCAGAGTCATACCATTCGGTCACCTGCTATCGTCGCGTGCCAAATCAGAGAGCTCCAGTATAGCTGGCATTCCGGCGGTGACAAGGGAACGGCGTATGAGATCATTTAAACTATGATGCCGGGTAACGCGACCGGCGCTTCGTGTGCAAGACAGCCCATGGTATCCGAGACTGCCTACTTTATCGCCACAAACGCACTGAAGAGGGACGACATGGGGAACACCAAGACGCAGGGCTGTGGCTAAACGGAAAGTGCTGCGGTCCAGCAAAGTGCCAGTATTTGGAGACGGCAATGCTTGTAGCCTAACCAGACTCCCACTTTTCCAAGGCTAAAAGGCGAGCCCGCTCTTCAAGACTAGAGTACATGTTGACAAGATTATTACGCAACAGTATGCAGAGAGGCTTGAGCCTCTGAGAAGAGGTGTCAACTGGTAAATGGGATAACACCGCAAAACATACGTAAACTTCGGAATAAATAAGCAATGTCGCATCAAAGTAAAAACCGAAGGATAATAAATACTGCTTCATTAAACCAATATATGGCACTTTATACAAATTGTAAATTCACAAAAAAAATACCAAACGTGGAGCCGTGATAGCCAAGTGGTTTGAACGCCTGCCTTCCATGCCGAAGGTACCGAGATCGAATCCGGCCTGCACCAATGAATTTTTCAATTAATGTGCAGTTACTATAACACCAACTAATATCACGTGCTTTAAGCCATGTATAAAATCTTGTGGCTATAAGAAAATACCATACGTAACCGTACGTTCAAATCGCTTGGCTATGAACCTAAAAAATAAATAACTTACCTTAAATTTTGAGTTTAGGAGTTCGATGACCGGTGAATGGAAAGACTAAATATTGCTGGACCCAGACGGTCACCCTGTTGACAACCTACTTCAGACGAAATGAGAAGATTCTTGTACAAAAGTTTAGTTGGGTTATTCATGGTAACATTGCAACATGAAAAGTAAAATAGCAGGCGCTAATGATTTAATTTGAGTCAACATGTCGAACCGGCTAACAGAGTTGAAAGCATTTTAACATCGACCTTTAAAAAAACCGCACCTCCTTAACTCAAAATAGCTGATCGAAAAGAATGCAGGGCTGCCTCATAACCCCCCTTGCAGGGAAAACCTACCTGTGTTGGCTGGAAATAAAAACACTATTAACTAATTTACATACCAATTTAGCAGTGATGCGCCGGTAAGTTGTGCCAACAGTAATCCGCATATTATCTGATAGAACCTCGCCACGGAGCATGAGGTGGTTGCACTGGTTCGTGAGTTCGCGTAAAAGAGTTCATCTGCTCCTCCACTGCAACCGCCAATAAGATCTTTGAGATGCTGCCGGGACAGACCGTCGAGATACCCAGCAGGACTCGGAGAAAAAGAGATGATAGCCCCTGCGTACTTTTTTTATCGAAATTTGCAGGGACTGTAATATGGAGAATGCGAAAGGGGAAGGTAAGCAATTTTTCCACAGCCTGTCGAGAGTTTTTACGCACAGCGTTACGTATTGTCTCGGCAAGCTTGTGAGTCACAGCATCCCTTGCACCTCTGGGAATAGTTTGAGTATTGGAATTGAATGTTTTAACGCCGAGAATTCTTGCCAAAGTTGTTGATGAGGAGTGAAGGTCTGAGAGGGGGTTAATGATAAAGTTGAGGTGGGCCTTTTATGGCAATTCCCAATGTGTATACGTAGGCCCTTCTCTTCTTCTTCTTCTAATGTAATAATTTGACTGCTTCTGGTGTCCTCTTTTATTTCTTTTTCTTAAGTTGCTCTCCAGGTTTTGCAGCCAATCACGATTTATTTATTTCCCAAAAGATGAGGGTTGTGAGACAATAAAAACTTTTTAGATATAATAATAATTAATAAATAAACTAATGCCAAAAAACGGGGCGACGGTGTTCCTATCTTTATAGTAAGATCGCAGGACTATTGACGAAAAATAACGACTTGTAAATTTAAATAATCGTACATTAATGTAACAACAAAGAAACTCGTTCTTATTCTTGTATCAATAATAGTAAACCAGCTTGCAAGGCCCATTTCATCCATTTTGTTCAATCACGTCAATGATTGCGTCTTCTGAGAGGGCAATCAATTTCAATTTGCTTAAAGTATAGGTACATACGCTGCGGTGAAACGATTTGCACACTTTGTGCTAATCAAGCACTAAATATTGTATTTGCCATCGCCCTAGTATCATATAGCAGTAGTGAACTCGCGCTCGTTGAAGCCTCATGGCGGTTTTTACGCACTGAAACAATAATTCCTTGTATAATAAGTTTGTGATGTGTATATTTAACGTGCAAAAAAATTATGTAATTTTAAAAACATGACAACTTACGGGAGGTGGACACTTTATGACGGTGGAATGGAAGGCATTCAGGTGAGACATTGCGAAGTTTTAGGTTTCGATTTTTTGCAAAGACAAGAATTAACTTAAGTATTCATGTTTATAGAAAATGTGCGTTACCAATTAAGGAGTAGAAAATAGAAATACTGTTTTTATACCTGAATAAAGAAAAAATATCTAATCCTTAGATTTGCACAATTAGTAAAAAGTAGCAAAATGGGTTGCCTTTTCGTTTAAGCATTTTGTGGGTACCTATACTGGGCAGATCTGGCAATTCTTATGGCTTATGTTTACATTTTTAGATTTTCATTCTGTATAGGTAAAAAACAGAATTTAAAATGTATCATGAAAAAGAAGAAATGCATTAACATCCACAATAAATACGGACAGTAAACTTTCATATATTTTTAGAATTTTCTTATATTTTAATAATTCCTTTTAATACATGAATGTAGCTTTCAGGTATAATTACTCTGACACGCTTTTTCTATTGCCTTATTTTAAAAAATAGTTTCCTTGCTTCGGTTTTGATTTCTCTAACTTATAAAATGTTTAAAAATTTAATTTAATCATTTGTACCCCCATTTACCATTTATTTAAGTAATTAATAAAAAATATGACACGCTTAGTAGTTTATTAGCTAATACGCAGGGCGTAAATAAATATGTATAATCGCGATGACTTCATATTTTAATATCGTAAAATATTTGAGAAAGTATATATAATTATAATAAATTATATAAGCCAGAGGCAGCAGCGTCATAAACTTTAAAAATTTTAAGTATAGATAAATAATAGCGGTACCGCTTTAAATACCTATTCGACCTATTCTCACAATGATAAAAAAAACTCTCATGAACGTTTACTTCCTTAGAACTTAATTCCTTCGTACCAGGGCAGTGTTATTAAAAAAAACATCACAAAAGAGTAATAGAACCTGTTTCTTGAATTATCAATGTAAATCTTCTGATTAGCTATTATCAATCACGACTAAAAACTGTTGAATGGCGAACCTAAATCGTACTAAGAGTCTTATGACGTAATGTGGAGCAGTGAACGTAGCAGAAAGGAAAAGTGGGCGACTAGCGGCTAAAGTTTGCAGCCTCGACTGCGCCCACGCAGTCCCACTCCCTGCACCCTTCCTACGTTATTCTAGAAAGGAACCTATGTTATATATAACAAATTAACTCTAACTATTAGGCTTCCATATTATCTACATGTAGTTCTTTCTAATTAAAGACTTAGTCCATTGCTAGGGTACTAAGTTTTGACCAGTCAAATGATATTGAGCTGTGTCAATCTTGGAAATAAAGCAATAAAAAAATCAACTCTAATACAGATGAAGAATTAAACATTTGTTAATTAAAGTTATTTAATATTTTTTTTAATTATATCGTGATTACTTTACTGATTGGTATTTTCTGTAAACTTACGATCTCTATTAATTTAGAAGTTCTGATGTGTTAACTACGAGTTACTATTGAAATTTTCCTTTGTTGTTATCAAATTTTGTGAAAGTAATTTCATTACCATTACAAGCCAGGATCGTTAAGATCCAAGTGGAGGAGGCAATGTTAATAATTGGTATTAGCGTTTCAAAACAACGCGTCTTTTGTCATCGTCAGTTCCATAATATTTGCTCAGGTGTACGTGCGTATAGTGCGAGGCGATGCTTTTAAATGAATGAGCCACGACTGCGATAGTGCTGTGCTGTGCGCATGTGTACTAGCGTTCGATAAGCACACTACGCCCGTGGCCGCGGCACGTGTCCGTGCGATCGCGGAGGGAGATGAGGGAGGCTGTGCCTGCGCCCGTGCGGCCGCGGTCGCGTAGCGGGCGGCGCGGGGCGAGCTCACCGTGAACGATGTGCGCGGCGCGTCAGTCGCACGCTCGCGCCCGTCGTTGTGGACGCCATATTTGTGACGCCCGCGCCAATTTTTGACACAAACGTATTAAGGTTTTGTTGTTTTTTTCCTACGCCTCACGACCAGTGCTTAAACAAACTGAATGAAAAATTATACGTGATGTGTGAAACGTGTAATTTTTAGCGGTGCGGTGTCTAGGCGAAGTAGGGTCGTTATAATCGGTATTTCGGAAAAGTGTTTTTCTTGGTGCGAGGCGTCGGTGGGAGCGGACGGGAGTGTGGCCCGTAGTGGCGGGTCGGTGGATGGTGCGGCGCGGGCGGGCGCCGGGGCGCGGCCGGCGGCGCCGCTAGCAAAATGTCGATACCCCTGGGCCGGGAGACTGTACTCCCTACGCAGGTGAGTCCACGCTTTTCTCGCCTTTCCGGGTAGAATAAGCGGGGGACGTAGACTGCCGCGTACATATCACGTGTGTCCGTCCGGTGATATTAATAAGTGACCTAAACTTGCCGCGCTAGAACGCCTGAACATCAATTAGGTTTGTGTTGTTGCTTACTCGTTTGCTTTATCGTAATATTAGAATGTTGCCTTATGATAACTTAATAGGATCTACTTCGTTTTAGAGGGTTTTATAGTTATTAGTATTTATGTTCGTATTTCTCCTTTACTTTGGTATATAAATTTATACATTTTCGCAGTTTTAAGCGTTCATTCAATTTGAGATAAAGGCATTAGAAATATTATTTAGTTTTATCACAAACAGTAACAAATATTTACATCTTAAACACTAGATAATTTCTTCGCCATTTTTGTAAGGACTTCTACTTTTTTATATTTAAATCTTCGTGCCTAAAGTTATAAGACATCTCGATATAAAATTGGTATTAATTTATTAGACATAATATTAGAAATGAATCAACAACAAATGTGACTCATTGAGGTCATAATTACAATGTTGATTACATCCAAAAAACACAAGATATAAGATCTTATTTAAATATAAAAGATATCAGTTATACTAAATAAAGATTTTTTGATAGTTTTATTTAGTATATATTAATTAAACATCTCATTTTATGCTTTTGAGGCTGTTTATTGTTGTTATTCGGTGAACAGAAGTTTAGAGTAAGAAAAGAGTTTCTTATTAGATCGCACACTGGTGGTAGGACTTTTTAGCTTTATACCATAGTTAGGTATTACCGCAACGCCTATGTATACTGTCAAACTGTAGTGTGCAAATATTACTGTGTTCTAGTTTGAAAAACTCTCCAACTAGAAAAATTTTAGGGTAACTATCAAGGCGTTATACTCGTGCGTATAATTTACTTCCAAGTGAACCTGTTACTCGTGTCATAACTTTAAAATTAATAAGTGATAGTTTAATTTTCATTTAAACTAAATAAACTGATATTTTGCTTTACAATAAGCAAATTTTGTTTTTTACATTGTTCAAAAAATTTGTTCAGTAGTTTTATAGAGAAAGGTTAAAAAGCAAGCGTACCTCTTAGAAGATATTTGATTATTGTTTCTCTTTAAACAAAGAGATACCCTATTACCCTAGAAAAGATAGGTGTGATTTCTCATTACCAGTAAATCGTATGCTGTTGTTTTATACGCTCATATAAATGATTTAGTTAGCATTTTTTATTATTATTTATATATCCTGACAAAATATTTCTGACAAAACAAAATTTTCTTTTATCGTAGTTTGGATGGAGAATGTTTTGACAGCAATTTCATTTAATGGAAGAAGCAGTAATTGTTATTTGTATTTTGTGTTGTAATTTTACAATATCTGCTTACTACTAAATTTTAGTACATTCTAATTTTACTGTCATATCATTTCTTTCGTGACCATGGGTAAAGCTACCGGGGTAGTAAATAAAAATTTTATATATAATTGTGTTAGGCGCGTAATATTACATATTATAAAAAATCATAATACTTTGAAAACTATAAAATATTTGAAATCTCTTATAAAAATCTTTTACTTGCGCAAATGTCGCGATGACAAGTTTATCGATTCCTATCACGAAAACAGTTATTATTATAAATCGTCTACTTATCAAATCTTATCATGATAAAATTCTGTAGAATTATTTATCATGTGTTGACGTCATTGTATAAATAATAGTACTTATTATATATATTAATTTGGGGATTTGCTTATCTTATTGCCGTCCCGTTACTATAATGAACTACTTCTAAAGAGCTGGAGAGTACTAATTATGTTGCAGATAGTCTTATTTGTCGAGATCTCTGTTTATTATCAGTCAATAGAAATTATTTGATTTTATTGTTTAAAAAGCCTGATACCTGATAAATGTTTTAACATTTTTTAATATTACTTTAAAATTTTGTCTAAATTACTACAATTTTAGTATTAGCCTCTTTTAAAACTGTAGTTAACTAACATAATAACATACAACATTTTTAATCATTGTACATATAAGTTATTTCAAGTTCTATTAATTAAAAATTATTAATCTAGGTTCATTATAGAGAAAGTTAAAGAAACAAGTTTTTATTGATAAGAAATTTGAAACATGATTAATGTTAAGGAAATATAAGCGACTTTCATTTTGATCAAAATATCGGTCAAGTGCGCAAAATTCATTTACATCGGATGACCTTAATCTGTTTTATGTTATGGTCTCGAAAAATGATTAATTACTACCTTAGCCTTACTTCAAACTTGACTTATGTATGTTCTTGTATGTGGTTCTTTAAAAAGAGGGGTTATGAATTTTTCGGTTAGCGACTTCCTTGTGATGCTCATACCTGTTCATCCATGCTCATTTATCTCTCTATTGGTGAAGAACATTAATTTAGATTGTCATTACCTATCTCTCTTTAAAAAAGTTACATGTTTTACTTATAAGAAAGTATTAAATTATAGGTAGAAGCCTCGTCTATTTATAAAGTCAAAACAATTCCAAGTAACCTAAAGTTCAAGGGTCTATCGATCGCTCGCGTCGGTTAACCATCGGTTCGTTTGTTGAATTTTATACATTTTTCTTTATGCTGTGCTTAATACTATATGTGATTCTTCCGATGATTAGTCATTAAAAATTATGAATGAACGCAGATTATGCGTGTTTATCAGTGAACGTGTCCGGTTAAAGGTTAGGTTATCGTTATTTCTTGTTTTAACATTTGGGTGACAGTTTGTTCCGTTAACATTTATTGCTTGACCAATAAAACGGTTCGATAAAGGTATACCGACCTACTAAGGTTTTACGAAATATTATATCAATAATTCAAAATGTATCGCAGCACTAAGCACTTGGTACAAATTCAAAGTCTTTTTAAACGAGCAGATTTATACTACTTATTAACAAAATTTGTTATATATTTAAGAACAGAATAAGAAAATTAGTTTGTTTGTTGGTCTTTATATACAACCCCGTGCGAATCCCGTTGTCTAACTAGATATTTTTCCTTAGTTAAAGTTATATAGATTTTATAAATCTTGGTATTTTGATTGCCGAAAATTATACTGAAATCGTTTACATTTGCTTCGGTTAGTTCCATAATTTATTAACTTTGGTACTAATATTATAAGATATAGTTAGTTCAAGTAAAGATCTTATATAGTTTTATAAGATCTTTACTTGTCGATAAAACAATTCAATAATATATAGTAATTTTAAAACATTTCACGTCTTTTAACGTTTAAATGTTAAATATTTATCTCATTACATAAATATACTCGTTGTATTGTCTCTTGTCTGTTCAGACTGCTCTAGTCTAAAATAAGCTCGACATGCATGTTCCGTCTCCAAACGGCAAACAGTGTAAGGACGTTGTTCACATATGAGTCACGGTGCACATTTCTTTGAAATGCTCAACTACCTACGCCTTTGTCTATGTAGGTGAGACGTACGTTTAGGAAATAAATCGTTATATAATGATCAAACATCGATTATTCACATCGCCAGCAGCAATTGTCAATTTAAACAAAAATTTTACGAAAATCTGTTACAAATATATTTTTCTATGTTACAATATTTAATAAATTATATATAATATCTATTCTATAATTTTTGTCCTCTTGTTATGTAGTTTGGACGGAGTTACAGTTTCTCGAACGCGCCTGGCCAGCACCACTGTATTGTAAATCTGTCGCCATTCTAGCATTGTTGTTCTTACTAAAAACGCTTCCCCACCCGCAGCCTCATCATCAGTAAACATCATATGAAATTCATTTAATACCCATAGTCGACGAACAGTATAGATGATATATCGAAAAGTAGTTTTAGTTTCTATTACCTGATTGATTTAGCGTAAAAGAGACTGATGCGCTGTCTTAAATACTCCGTAACCATTATATAAAACCGGAAGAGCATGAATACTTTTTCTGGATAAAATGAAGTACAGGATAAGAAGACGAGAAATCCGGAATAAAAAGTCTATAGCTCTTTTGGTTAAAAACATATAAAAGGTCATAGTTCGCACTGTAGAAGAAGTAAAAGCAAAACAAAAAAAAATCACGGACAATCGATTTTCCGACTTTTGTGTCCAAAGCATAAAAATTAGCTCCAAGACCTTTCCTGCACATTCTAATCTAATAAGGTAGTAAAGACTCTCGTAATTCGAGACGCATGCGTCGTCATTCCGGCTTGTTTAATACTTCTTATGAGTTTAAAAAAACGGATATATTTTTAGTATTCAATCAAAGTTTAGATGAAAAATGCACTGAAAACACAAGAATGAGCTAAAAACGGTAATATAAGTTTATGTTATTGTGATATCAATAAGTTAAAAGTTATATAAAAGTAAATACAAACGAAAGATCGTTGGCACCGTTGTCTCGTCGTTACTTTAAAGCTTATTTTTATATCAGCCCAATGCAAAATTTTACCATGTAATTATATAGATATCGCGTTAGGCTCTCATGATAGGAAATATATAAAAGCAATTCAGCAAAATCGGCTATCCCAGAGCTATGAGCGTTATCGCCTGTACATTGTTCGCATCTTAGCCTGACTTTATTACGTTAATGGATCGTTTTGCCTCAATCGTAAAAGCTCCGCTTACTCACTTGAAAGCTATATCAAAGAAAGCGTACAATACATAAGTGTAATAATATTCGGCAGCTTGTTGATATTTATTTAGTGTTCAAAAGATATGATAAAATATAAACCTAAAATTATATAATCTACATCATGGGAGAAGCTAAGAAAATACAAATTGATATAAACACAATTTCTTGCGAACGATTTGTTTGCTATAATATTTGAAAAAGTCTTCAAGTATTGTAATTTAATTAAAAGAATACAGTAAAAGAAATAAACTTATTACAAATAATTATATAAATAATAAAACGAAAACTTAAAATATAGACTTTCTTTCGTCATGTATGTATGCAGCAACGCTCTTACACTGTAATCATTTGTTTTGGTATGTTTTATGAAAACATAATAGATTTAATTTTTCAATGAAAATGAGGATTCTGTTTTGGAATATCGTTAACGAATTACAATAATTCAATACTCATATTTATTGTTGTTGGATTGCGTCACTTTAACCTCCTTCTTCGGCTTATCGTGCGAATCGTAAGTACGGGCTCGCTTGAACACTACCATTATCGGAATTGATATATTGCGATAAAGAAATAACTACATAGTTATGATTTCGGTTAGTGATATTTTCTGTTCCTCATATAGTATATAACACTGCTTTAAACCTATTAATTTTAAAACAAAAAAATGTGACGTCTCTGCAGTGAAATAAGGCGTTACATATTTAACACTGAGGTATCTATACTGTTTCTTATATTCAATTGAATATGAGAATAATACATAACCTAAGATTATCAGACACATTTTTTATTACTTTGTTAATGGATAATATAGCAATCTATTGCCAGCTCTATAGAAAAGTATTGAACTTTTTACGAGAATTACGTAGTGTGCAGATTCTTCTATTCTCCGTATTATTGAATATATATACATCAACTTAATTAGATATTTTTAAAACCATTAATACACTTATATACTATATAGACTTCACTATAAAATCATCATTTCGTGAAGTTTAACGAATTGTAATTGAAACTTTTCTTGATTCGCTATATTAATTAAGCGGCTATAAATAAAGAGCTTTGAGATAATCATACTGCTTTTATCATTCTGAATATTGTACATAAATTAATCTTTAAAAACTGGATGCGCAGGAACTTTTCCTTTTAAACGCTGTATAATCTGGTAAGCAAATTTTGAGTTATAATGTGCTTAACGCTGAAGCTCTCCGATGTAAAATAAAAAAACAAGCTTTTAGATTAGAGGGATTATAAATCAATCGTAAGTATATTAAAATTCATATTAAACATGAATATTGCGAAAAATCTGTCGATTTCGATTTATTATAAATATGGTACAAATTTGTTTCATTCGCTAAACACGATTGTATTTGAGTTCCACATTCCTCAAGTGTCGGGAACTCCATGCATGCCGATGTTGGGATAACAAATTAGCAAAAAATTAACAGCGCCGAAATTCCATCTCACGAGAACCCACTACGGCCATCGCGTGTGTGATTTCGTGGAACCATCAGTTCCTTAAATAACCGCATTCTGTAGTTGAGGCGGCATCTCGCTTGTCGTCCTCGGCGGTGTCCTTTGCAGAATGCTCCTCTACCCCATATTAGGCTACATAATAATCCATCCCAACAACATCCTTCGATGGGTCGATTGTGAGTCCCGATTTGGTAATCTTCGACATTTTTGACGTAGAATTCAGTTTATATCCTTAGTAGTTATCTTTATGTAATCCTAGGTTATCCAAATAGTATTTCCGAAATTTTGAAATTGGTTGATATTTACGTAGTTCTTTTCTTTGTAAAAGTTACAATAATACTCGAGAATTCTAGTTAAGTTATAGATTTATTAATATAGAAATACGAAGTGATAATGGAGGTGTACTTGTCGAAATTTGAGAGGACATAATTAGATATATTCATTACGCAGAACCTTTTAGAAATCTGGCGCCAAGTAGACATTTGAATAGTATGCAGATGCATGTGAAATGATTGCACAGTCTGTCACAACGTATAGCAAATTGGTGGCGGGGCCTGGCGGCCGTCAGTTCCATATACGGTGGGCAGTTCTCCGAGGTGAGCGCAGCCCTCTGGCTTTGTTTCGTCTGCGTCACCTCGGTCCACGAAGTCAAAGTACGTAGTCAAGTTAAACAAGATCTTACAATTCACATGAACTTATTACGTCATTAAGGAACTTAAGGTAGTCTAATTGAATTTTATGTAAAAAAATTATCATTACTGTTAACTATAACACTATCATCGATTTGCATCACAATCAATTACTCTTAAAGGATGATGGATACTGATGTTGCTGGCTTAGATAGATAAGGCACGCTACTAAAACTAGCACAAATATTCCTTACAAGCTAATCAACTGCTTGCCGCTAGCAACCCGGTCGCTTTGCACTTAACGATGTCGCACATAGGATGTAAACTGGATTAATGTAATGTCAACCTAATAGCTAATTGCACTTAGAGCTCAATTACACTAAAAGTCTAAACAGGCTTCGCCATATGCAACGTAACCGTCTCAAGAGGATCTTAAGGCAATTACACAGCATACGATTTTACTATTTATTCGCAGTGCTCTAAGTGCTACTGTAACACCTCAGTTCAAACATTGTACCTATAAATTGCTAACTTTACGAGTGTGACAGAATGAGAATAATTCCGGAGTCAAGTGCTACCGTTCGTTACGGATCTTAGCATACCAAACTGAACATGTATTTCCTGTAGAATTCCTATTAATAATGGCATATGTAAAATAAAGTTAAAGTTCTCCATTATTCCATTATACAAAATGTGCGAAAATATACCAATGAATTGAAATTGCAGACGAGCTGGTCCGCATTGAAAATAAATGTATCAATTAAATTTTGATCTGTTCAGCTGACGAAAATTCTGCCGCTCAGTTAATAGAGCCCGATTCACGATCCAATTTGAATTAAAATTTCTGTTGAGAGCCTTTCGGCCACCAAGAAATACATAAATGCTATTAAAATTACGTGTA
This sequence comes from Pachliopta kotzebuea, assembly GCA_018246255.1. Taxonomy (NCBI): domain Eukaryota; kingdom Metazoa; phylum Arthropoda; class Insecta; order Lepidoptera; family Papilionidae; genus Pachliopta; species Pachliopta kotzebuea. Next base: position 389 of record DWLS01000128.1, on the reverse strand, counting down.
GCCTGTTACTTAAAATAGGACGTATGTAATTACATTTCGTTTCCTTTATTATATTTCGTTAATACTTAAATGCTTCGTTAATGGTATCTTTTCATAACTCAATTTTGGATAAATCGGTAACAGTTAAAACATTGCTTGTAAATGTGTATGTAGTAATATCGAAATATTGCTGAAGCAAATGAAAATTTAAAATTTTATTTCTAAATAGTTTTTATTGTTTAATTTAACTGATTTAATAGTGCAGCAATTAACAATTTATAACCCGGAATTCCCAGATTTGAACCATTCTCTTGTTGTCAATTACCATTACTGTTTTTTTTTTTTTTTTTCGGGTGATGTCGATGCTTTCGGCCACCATTATGGCCGTGAAAGCTTCATCGGACCCTGCG
>DWLS01000127.1:0-41041 GCA_018246255.1 Pachliopta kotzebuea | reverse complement strand
AGTGCGTTGCCTACCCTTGAGATAACAATATGCTCTTTTCTTGAATAACCCAATGTCGCAGTTGTTGGGGAAGACCGACAATAACAAGTACAATCAACAAAGTTTATCATGATGTAAAATGGCCGGCGTCCATATTGCAAAGAAATAAAATGCAGAGCAATTAAATATTCTTAAAACAAATTAAAATAAATAATAATTTTTGGTGGGAGAAGGTGTTTATTAACAGATTTATGCAAATTTAACATTTTTATAATTTGAGATAAGACCACATTTTGAAATCTGTTGAGCTGCTGCACTAGTAAATCCAACAATGTGTAAATATTATAATTTTTTTATAGTAAGTTTCAGAATTGACGTCACAAGTTGTTGAAAATATTTATTAGGAACACCCGAACGCCTTTCCGCGTTGTGGAGAGCTGCTGTGGAGCACTGCGTTGATTTAAGTCATCTGGGAGAACTATTTAAAAGGATAGATATACTTGATGTTAAAAGTAATTTATTAATACATATTACATTAAAGACATTCAAACATCTTCAATACAAAATTTTAATAACTTAACTTAAATATTCTTTCAAGTTAACAAATCTTATTACATATTTAGTCCATGTTAAAAGACAAACATTTAATTCAATAATTAATTTGAGTTAACTGGTCCGAACACATACGAAGTCTAACCACGATGTACAGTTGCTTGCAGTTGAAGACTCCGTATTAATATTTTGTCACTTTTTTTTGGGTCTCTCTGTTAGTTTACTCTGTAATAGAAATATTATCGTAATAAAACGTCACCGTTTTACATACATATAAATGTAGTTATGACAGTCACAAGTGATAAGCAATTGTGATTGCCCTCACACCACTGGTAGGTTTCCCGTTACCGAAATCCATGTAGGTGCATTCCACCAGTGACTATTTCTGGTCATTTGAGGTAGTAGCACAAGATCGTGCATAGACGAATATACGTACCATCAAGTGAACATCTTATATGTGTACTTCGTTATATAAAAAAATAATCCTTATCAAAAGCATACACAAAATTAAATTTAAATTGTTAAAAATAATTAAATAATTAAGCGACCCGAAAATATAGATAATTCTCAATCAACTTACCCTCGCCAAATTAAGACCAATTTCGCTAAGACGTTTGTGTTGGTATGTTAATGATGACTGAAGTTTTGCATCACCACGCTTGTAGAAGTCGTTGTAGTCGAGTCGAAATGCTAATGTTTGTAACGAAACTTCCGCATGTAACGCCAGTTTCAAGATCAAAGTAGTCACGTGACCTCTATATAAGGAAATAATTATTTACAAATAACACATGAAAATGTATATAACAGTATATTGAAAGCAAGTAATTCAATGATTATTATTTTTTTTATTCAACAAATCGGTGATATGTGCAAGACACGATGATAATTGATCTCTCTGGTTATAAAATGCTGCACTAGGACTATATAAATTTCATTGTGCTCGTCACCCTTATACAAAAGAGATTATATCTCATTACCCCAGTAATTTCACAAGCTACCACTTCAGTTTTCTAGATCCGCAATAATAATTATCAAGGAAATTTTAAAAAATTAAATGGAATTTCTTATTAAAGGTAGTTCATTGTAATTAATGTACCTGTATGTACGTGTCCAAACATTTAAGTCAACTTTTCTGTTCGCCAAAAATTGATAAAATATTTTCCTCTTTTCTTTATCATGTACTTCATCTGCCGCAGTAAATGCATATTCACCTAAAAATATCAATTATTTAAATATGTTGCTAATAATTTTTCATATGAGAACATGTTTTCAACAATTATTCAGTTTCTTATGGGATATGTCACTAAAAAAATTCCTCTCAACCGCTAATTATAGAGCCTACCCTATCGATTGATTTCTTTTATTTTCCTCAATTTTTTTAAAGTTTATACCTAAATTTTTAACCGGTAGTACAACTTACAAGTAAGATAGCTAAGAAATAAAGCATTTGTATAGAAAAGTTTTGATAATTAATATATAAGAGAGCCATTCACCTTTAGCTAACCTATCAGCTTTCATTTTTTCGATACCCTCGCGCCGATCCAGTTCCGCACGTATTCCCGTATGCAGCGTGGTTTGAAAGCTGCGCAGCGCCAAAGTTTCATTCAGGACGTTGCCAAGGTAAGACTGAAGCTCCTTCAGTAAAAACAATTCATTGTTCAAAAAGTTGTTATATTACAAAATTACTGCTAGTAAAGCGGCAATATAACTAATGTTTATATTAAACATACATTAATGTTCTTAATATATAAGCCAAAGATGTATCACCAGATTGACCATATTAAATGTAGAAATGTTGATATTCTGCGGTAGTACATCGACAATCAAATTGAGAAACTTAAACGATAATCAAATATTTTCAACTGATAAATATTTAAGCCAGATTCAACACTTCTTTACATCATACATATTACGTTAAAGTACCTGAGTAGTGTGATGTATAATGGCATGTATAGAATGTCTTTCCAGTGTATTATGATGAAGTCGCAACAGATAGTCGACATGATGTCCACTTCCAGCAGCGGCTAGTAATTCGGCCCATTCCGGTTCCGGTCCTACAAAACTAGCTTCTCGTAACGCAGTGCATAAACGTAGCGCTTCAGCCCGTAAGTATGACACGCGTCGCATTAGCCCCCACACTTCTGTAAAAAACAAACATTTAAAATTGTTATATACATTTTTCATCTACTGTGCAGGCATATTTAGTAATTACAATATTTAAAAAAAAAGGCAATTAAAAAATTACAAAGTCTTTGAACATGATTGAATTAAGAAAACTTTGTCTTGAATATATAACTTTCCATATCGTATCAACTAGATTTACTAGTACATGTAATATTTGAATCTTAGACTTGCATAAATATCCTCTTACATAAATTTATATGGAGCATGTATGACATTGATATACTGCAGAGCAATTTGATGGCCTGTTACCAAAATAAAATAATAACCTTTTCACAGAAAATATAATTATATTAACGAATTTTCTGTGCAAAATGTGATCATTGACTTGCATTGCATTTATTGATACACTAGACCTGAAATATTAATAGTATGAATAACAAACCCGGCATACACTTCAGTTGTTTATACAATAAGATATGCTCCCCCCAGGCGCGATGCAGGGTGTATTCAATGCGCTTGACGCGCCATAGCTGCGCGAAGAGTGCACGGTAATGAGACGCGCAGGTTGCAGGGAACAAGGTGCCCAGCGGTCCGTCCACACGGTACTGTAGAGCGAACACGTCCCATCCGCTGTCCTCGCGCCCATCGCCTGGCAACATACTTAACATTGTTGTGTCCATCACAAACATTTTTAACATCTTCACATACAAAAATGACGGCAGTTTTACTGAAGACCGTCAACAAGTGCCCATGTGCGCCATTTACATGAATACTGGAAACCTTTTTGACATGTGCAGTATAATACTGAACGGGTCAAAATCTCTGTAAATATCCTCAATAGTCTCGCTTAATATAATTCATAGCTCCCTAGTTATTAGATATTACAAGCTGTGTCCATGCAATATTTCATAAAGAGATAAAAAAAGAAATGATTAATAAGTGATCCCATGACTTACAGTTAGGGTACAGATTTACATGCAGACGTGATAGTACATGTTGAGGTTCGAACTGTGCATTAGTAGCCCGAACAGTGGCTTCCAGTGTGCTTGTCAAGTTATGCACATACAGAGACGTCGCTGGTTTGTTCAACTCCTCCCTGTTACAATACAAGGTTCAACTGTTGACTAAAACATGATAAGTTTATAGTATAAACATTTTAGACTTATCTAAAATTTATCACGTCATGTACAAAATCTATAATTTTTTAAACTTAACAGGATTTTTTTTACTTTTGAGGAGAATTTTAATTAATCATTATTTTACATACATGGTACTTCTCCATATAATTATATTTATTTCTTTGAAAAATAATAAATATCATAACCAAGACAACCTTCTGTGTTAACTTTTTAGACTTAGTAGTGTGATTTACAAAAACACTTAATAGTATTGGTGAAGCCACTTGGTAGTTTATAAATATGTGACTCACTGCATCAGCATCATAAGATGGTGCACAAAGTCACCCTGGCCAAGCAACAGGTAGCGGCGGTGCGCGGTTAAGTGGTCCAGCAAGTGGTGATGAGTGATAAGTGCGCTAAGTAAGCGCTGCGACACAGCCATGTGCGCTGCCGCCACACCTGCCCATAGTCCCTCAGCTTCCCACCACGGAGTCCCCATTTCCACTTCATTGTCACCTTCCCTCGTTGCTTCACCACATTCCATATTCATACCTTGTAAGAATATTTTATTTAAATTATTAGATCTGCCGAGTACTTTTTACAACAATTTAAGAGTCGGTAAATATGACTTCATAAAGGCATACCACTTTTATGTTATAAGTTGATTCTAAAAAATACCCCTTGGTGGACTTAATCTCAGTGCATAGCGAGTGACCCTATGTCCAATGAAACACCACTGTATAGGCATGGTATTTTTAAATTACGTACATGAAAAGCAAAATTGATATTAGCAATAGGAATTGATGATAATACCAATACCTGAATGTGGTTTAAGTAACGCTTGCAAGTGGTGTGCATGGTCGCTGGGGCCGGGTTCGTCGGCGCACGCCTCGCGCATGAACACTACGCTCTTACCCGTTGCTAAGATCTGCACTGCTTGTTCCCGCGACATAAACGATGGCACCATCCATTCCCTTGGATTAAGAAAATCCATTTTTAACATCCCGTAAAATTAAAATAATTTCAGTAATTATATATATACAGAAAATTGTAATTACATTCACCATTACTATTAAAAATGTTCCTATTATTTACCTAACTCTGTATTTATCGTGCCACATTCTATCTATTGGGACACCGCTTCTACTCTCAATGAAGAACTCATTGAAAGGATCGTCGATTTCACCTGTAATTAGTAGTTGATTTAAAAATATTGCATGTAATAAAAAAATGTTCGCCTAAAATAAACATGTACCAACAGTATGATCGTCCAATTATTTTGAAAATATGTCCTTTCTTTTATAACTTTTATAACTTTTCCTTAGAAAATAATCTTAAAAAAATTTAGATAATATATAGTGAAAAGTAATTAATTATTATTGATATCGGTAGTCTTAAATTTTTATTATAATACGATCATACCATGAAGAAGCCATCGAGTCAGCATTAGCAATAAAGGATACGTGAGAGCAGTGAGTAAACGGCGGGCAAGTGTGGCAACACGCTCATCGCCGTGACGGACGAAACGATGAACACATGAAGCTAGTTCTCCACCTTGAATAGAAATTGTAAAAAGAAGTAATACAAATATAATGATAGAATAAAATTGCGATAAACAATAAATGAACGACTTTTTTTGCTTACCTTTCTTATGATGAGCAGTATGAATAATATTAGCTAGCCAAGTAAGGCGATGTAGTGGTTCTTGTGCCCATACACAAACACGTCTCAGAGTACCACCTCCACCGTCGCCTTCACACACCTACTAACAATAAGATAAAAATTAGATCTTAATTGTCGTTAGTCATTATACAAAAAAATTTAAAAGTTTAACCTGTGATTGTAAAAGCGCTATGCTCCGATAGTATTCTGTTAGTTCACCTCGTATGAACGCGACTAAACCTTCACCCATTACACCTATAAAGACATAAATATTTTAGAAATGAAATTATAATCAAATTCTTGTTATAATTTTGTTATTTATATCAAGGTGCTCTACTACATTATCTTGTTATAAAATAAAATAATTGTCGTGAGTAGTATTTTATATAACCTTGGTACTTTCACTCTGTACTTGGCTACCTGGCAAAATAAAGTTTAAGGAAATAACTTTATTTCATTGAACATAATACAACAAATGTTACATTTTATTACCTTGTGGCATTAGTCCTGAAGAGGGTTCAATAAATTCTTTTAGACGATCATGAAGAAATCCCAAATGAGCTATCCGTGAATACAACATTTGTAAGGGACGGGATACACCAGTAGCATTGCGAGCTCGAACACCCGTCGCGGCCAAAACAACGTCACGGACACATGCTCGCTCATTCGGTCTGTCTAATTTTTAAGCAAAAATTGCCAAATACAATTTTTGTTCCCATTAATTATTTAACGTAATTTAAAAGTACAATAAACTAGTCGTAAACAATGTCTATAAAAAAATCATATGGTTAAAGTTGCTGATAAAATAACAATTTCTTAATAAGTTTAATCAGTTTGTGATAATAAGAAGATATTTTTATTGTTTACTATTGATTTATAAAAACACTTTATCACGTAAATAAAAACAATCGCAATATTTAGACATACTGATAATTTTTAAAGGCTATGTAAAGTTGAAACAAATCAAGGATGATAAAATTTACTGGTCAACAGTTCCTCCTAGATTGTAAATACATATTAAAATACCATTGGACTGCGCAACTATAGCTGCATTGCTATAATTTTCTGGAAGACTTTGGCCAGATCCTCGACACAATAAATTATTAGACCAACTAGCTGATAGAATTGTGCTTTTACTGTTGTTTGATGTGGTGCCCAAGTTCTACAAGAAATAATGTAAATTAATATAGATTACTGATAATAACAACTCAGTATAAAAATATATATATATTACAAAAAAGAAATTTACTCTACTTCTTTTTTTTTAGTTTTATAATATGTCATTAAAAACAAACTTCTCAGAAACAACTCATCATATTAATTACACTTTTACATAATAATTAAATGACTATGTTCACTAGCTGTTTTATAATAATAAATGTATAAATAATATTAATGAATGTGAAAGGAATAATCCCATTCAGGAAAGATACTTACTGCTATAGGAAGGTTGGGTACAGGGAAAAGTTGTTGAGTATATTCTTGTTTCTGTTGAGGTGTTCCTGATAAGGCTGACAAAAGAGTTAGAATGGATACTCTTTGTTTTAAAATGAACTGAAAATCAAAAGTAAAACTTCAAGTGATAAGCAGAAACTATTTCACACAATCAATGTAGTTTGTCATCAGGCCTTGTTTACTAAATATAGTTTCTACCAGAAATGGACTAGGTTAATTATTGAGAATATGATCATCAAACTATAATAACTTAAAATACTGGACTCAATACTCAGCACAAGACTATTTTGTGGAACACTTTACAAGAGAAAGTGTGGACAGTGAACATCCATTGATTGAGATGATTATTAACATTATTTTCTAACTAAAATATGTTTCTATTTATTTAAATAAACTACAAAATTTATTTAACAAAACAATACTGTTTTCAATGCTAATACATTAAAAGTACCTAACTTAAATGGGGTAGTCAGCACTATGTCCAGTCTAATAAATTAATCAAACAATACATTATTGGTTCTAGACTCTTTTTGGGTGATAGTATAGTTATTTAAATAAAAACTCTTCATGATGTTATGAATACTTACAGAATTTTTAAGTTTAACATAAGACTCATTAAATTTCACTGCATCTTGCATGGAGGAATTTGCAAGACGATTATATATTTTTTGATAGAGAATTCTTTCATCTTGAACTGGTCGACATTTTTCATTGGTAGATGATAAATAAGAAATTGCCAATTCATAAGCAGCATCTGTAATAAACATAACTTAGAAACAATTACTCAACAATAGTGGATCAAATTTAAGACGAGCTAGAACATTACATTATAATCTAACATGAAAATTAAAAACATTAGCCAAAAACAGCTAGTATACTTTAATGTATATAAATTTAACTTATTAAGACTAAACAATTTCAAGTTATTTTAAAACCTGTTTTAAATTTAAATAACTCCTTCAAAAAATCTTGTATAATATTCATTTATCTTCGTAAACACGCAAACAAAATACGGCAAAGAAAATGCTTGCCAAAAAATCATAAAATTTTTTGAATAAAGAAACAAACCTGGTGTAGTTGACAATTCTTCACATAGTTGATGAAGTAGAGCAGTTAAATTATTTGAAACGGCATCCATTTTTCCTAATTAAAATTAAAATTATAGGAAAAAATTAAAGCTTAAAATCTAACCAATGGTATATAAATAAAACAAAAACAAGTATTGTCGAATCTGAACATAATGACAACAAATAATAAAAGAGTCTATTATACTACATTCGTTAAATTAAAATTATTGCAAGTACTTATACCTCTAGTTTATGGTAATCATAAAACACTAAATATTTTTTCTTAATTCGTTTACTTGTAACTCATAAATAAAATGCTTTAAAATAAAGGACTTGAAGTTTTTTGTAGCTATACTTGAATTTAATTAAAATACACGTTTATGTATTTAAGGTTATAACAAATTATTTATAATCTGTTTGTACTTTACCATAGACATTATAAATATAATATACTGGTACGAATTGCTATATAGTCTTTATGTATGCAGTGCGTTGATATCTAAACTTTTCTGTATTTATTTAGATTTAACATGTATTGTAACAAAAATTTTCAAAACAATACAGAAAATTATTAGATTTATCCTACTTGACGAATTGTGTACATGAAAAATTAAACATGAGTTTTTCCATCGATGAAGTGAATTTCCTCGTCTATCGTTACTTGCAGGAATCTGGTAAAAAAAATAGTTATCATTTGAAATTTCTTTAATCAATGTTTATGTAATTGTTTGTGATTATTTTGTTGTATACAAATATAATATTTCAAACAGGATTCCACCATTCGGCATACACATTTGGTATCGAGTCTCATATTTCTCAAAGTAATATCAACGGTGCACTTGTTCCTCCAGCAGCGCTGCTTAATATTCTGCAGAAGGGTTTATTATATACTGAAGCAGAAATAACTATTGGAGAAAATGGTACATCATTCATTGTTAAGTGTAATATTGAAAATTAACTTTTTATTTACTTGTAGATTTATTCATTTTAGGAACAGAAACTAGACTTACTGAAAGCTTAAGTTTAATTGATGCTGTAACACCGGATATTGTTGCTGCGCGCCAAAATGCACATAATGCACAAAAACAAGCAATCAAAGAACCTGGATCGGGTGGAGAACAGAATGGGGTGGATGTATGTATCAAAATGGATGTTATTTGTTAGAGTTTATTGAGGTTGTAATTTATTATACAATTGTATTAGGTATATAATTATACAATTCAGTAATATGTATCTTTGTAAATAAAGCAACTTAGATTTAGGAATTACTCTATTTTCAGGGTACCACTACAATTAATACTGCTGCAACGCCCGGAGGAGCACCAACTCCAAGTGCTCCAGAGAACATGGATGTTGATCAATCTATTGAAATTCCTGCTAGTAAAGCAACTGTTCTTAGCGGTCATGAATCTGAAGTATTCATTTGTGCTTGGAATCCCAGTACAGATTTACTAGCCAGTGGTTCTGGTGACAGTACAGCACGGTATTTACTATTTTAGTGTTTCAGTCAAATTATATTTTTCTTTTCATTAGAATATAAAATCTATAACCAAATTTATTTGAAACTACATGGTTTTTATCTTTATGATTATGTAAGTATTGCTAAAATGGACTAATAGCACATGCAGTGTCATTAAAAGGGTTTGGAATGTGTGGCATCATTAGTTATCAGTAAGCTACAAGTATTATGCCCAAATCATTTATATTTATCTTAAAAATCAACTCTGTTCAGGATTTTGTTAAATATTAAGTATAATTTTCCATAAAGCCTTATAGTAAATATTTTTCAATGTTCCATAATTATAATTAGTAATAGCATAGGCATATATCATGGCGATCACTCCCAAACACACAATTGTGTTTTTTTTTCTTTATATTCTTTGTTGCAAGAAATTGGAAAAAAAATATGTTTTTTGTTCAGATCATTGTTTGAACAAAGCAAATAGCAATGTTTTGTGTTTTTCAATTGCATAAAATAGATCTTCATTATTTACATTTTTCTATTATACACAGTATACTTTGTTTTAAGTTATAATTGAATTTCAGAATATGGGACATGTCAGACAATCCTGCAACTACACCAAATCAGTTGGTATTAAGACATTGTATTCAGAAAGGAGGTGCAGAAGTACCCAGCAATAAAGATGTGACATCATTGGATTGGAATGTATGTTTAATTTAATCGAATCGAAATTAAATGAATGTATGTTTAATTTAGTTAATCATATTTAATGTGCTCACTTATTTTTGATTAATAAACTGAAATATTATATTTATACAAGGCAATTTTTCATAATTATCACAATGTTATTTATAATTTCTTTCCAGTGTGATGGCAATCTATTGGCGACTGGATCTTATGATGGTTATGCCAGAATTTGGACAACAGATGGTACTTTAGCATCTACTCTGGGTCAACACAAAGGACCAATCTTTGCCCTTAAATGGAATAAAAGGGGAAATTATATTTTAAGTGCAGGGGTAAGTTAAATTAAGCTTAAAATTAAATATGGACATTATACTACTTTTTATACTACCTAATGAATAATAACCTCATGATAATTTTATTTGGAGACTTAATAAGATAAAAGCGGGTGTTAGAAAATGATAATGTACTTTATCTTCATAGGTTGTCTGATGTTGCAAGATTAAATTGATATGACAATACTGGCACATTGTAGAGGGCCTATGATCACACAATTTCCATTGTGCTTTGTTTCAAGACATTGCTGCAATCTAAAAATCTAAGTCATTTTTACCTCCAACATTTGCCATTATAAGCTTGGTGTTTATTTCAATCAATAACTTTCAAATACTGACATTAGTGTACACATGTGATCATAAGTAAAAGTTATAATGATATGAATATTTTCTAAAGTTCACTCAAGTCATATGGTTAATGAAGTAATGACACATTATTTCAGGTTGACAAAACTACAATTATTTGGGATGCAGCATCAGGCCTATGCACACAACAATTTTCTTTCCATTCAGCACCTGCTCTTGATGTTGACTGGCAGACAAACACTTCATTTGCATCTTGTTCTACAGACCAGTGTATTCACGTGTGTAGATTACATGTGGATAAACCAATTAAGAGCTTTCAAGGACATACAGTAAGTGTTTCAATATTGTTAAAAAATTTACATTAACAAAAAAAATCATAATATAAATTCAATTTCTCTATTATTTACTAATAAAACTTATGGTTTTTATTTGTTTGTTATTTTATATATGCGAAGATAAATGTTAATATACTTTAATTTAACATTATTATTTTTCAGAATGAGGTTAATGCAATTAAATGGGATCCTCAAGGGCAATTACTTGCCTCCTGTTCAGACGATAAGACTTTAAAAATATGGTCTATGAAGCAAGATACCTGTGTTCATGATTTGGAAGCACATTCGAAAGAAATTTATACAATTAAATGGTCTCCCACAGGTCCTGGCACCCAAAATCCTAATATGAATTTAATATTGGCGAGTGCATCTTTTGATTCTACAGTTCGACTGTGGGATGTTGAAAGAGGTGTATGTATACATACATTAACAAAACATACAGAACCTGTTTACAGTGTAGCTTTTTCACCTGATGGCAAATTTCTTGCTAGTGGATCATTCGACAAATGTGTTCATATATGGTCTACACAAACTGGTGGTCTCGTCCACTCTTATAAAGGAACTGGTGGAATATTTGAAGTATGTTGGAACTCGAGGGGCACTAAAGTTGGTGCAAGCGCAAGTGACGGAAATGTTTTTGTGTTAGATTTGCGTAAACTATAACAGATGCAGAATGATGTAACTAACTAAAAGTTACATCAACCATTAATTTTGACACCATAATGTAAATGAAAGTTTCAAACTGAAATTTTGATCGGCTAAATACAACTATCGTACTCTGGACTGTGTTGTGTTATTAACATTATTATTTTTTGTTTTACATGGGATGTACATGTGTTAGTTAATATATTTTAAAAAATATTTCTCATATCTATATTATGTGTATATGACCATTATTAATGTCACTCTTTTCTATTAGTGACTTAGACTATTAAATAGTATATTTAATCTAAATCTATGGAAGATACTATTGTTAACGTTTAAATTGATATTTCTCAAAAAAAAAAAATATATATATATACATTTATCATTTGACAAGCAATAAGTATATATTGTATGTGTCTAATGTCAGTAGAAATTCTAATGTAGTCTAGTTATTTTGCTTACAATTTATCCAATATAACAACAATTATTATATCAAAGAGGTTCTCATTTCAATGCATATATTTTCCTTAATTTATTAAAAGTACATGATAAAATTAAAAAAATTATTTCAGTAATTATTTCTTTTCATATTTCTCTGTTTGACCAGACGCACAAACGTCATTTTTATGTACAGAAATTTTGGGAATTTATTTTTATTTATTTCGCCTAAAGTTTTATATAATTACACCACCACAATATACCTATGGAAAGTAATTTATTGTCATGATTCTTTCTGTTTAATAAAAATATGTTCACATAGTTCTTAACTAATGTAAACTTACTAAACATGCATTCGAATTTTAATAAATATATTTTTTCGTGTTTGTCGAAGAAACATCGTGTTAGTAATTGAAACATAAAGAATATTACTATTACCATTAACAGAATAACATCTCTTAAAACTTTTACCATGTCCATTATGATCAAAAACAATGCAGCTACAATAAAAAAAAAACTTTTGCATAAAATATAATATTTTTCAATGTACATTCTACAGGCAGAAACTTTTTTTTACGAATTCTTTTATTGATTACAACCTGGTTTATAAAAGATCTTTCCTACTTAGTAAACTGATGACAATCAGACAAAGTTTGAGTTCCGAAAAGCTAGAGTATCTTACTTATATCTAATATTAAAGAGTAAACATTCATGTTAGGTAAAATCTTTTTTGAAAAGTTAAGGACATGTAAAAATAAACAATGATCGCAGCTTGACTGTGTATCATGGCAATAGGCGTTGTCGAGTTATTGTTGTAAGAAAGTAAATAAATCGGCAATCAAAAGTTATGGTTAAGGGTACATATTTGAATTAACTGTAATTACAATTACGATTTTATTATTACAAGAATAAAATCATGAATAATTTAATTTTTTAAATTAGTATACAATTATTTGCCGATTGATTTTACTGTATTATTTTTAATTTTAGTAACACATATGCAAGTGTGTATTACATTAAGAATTTTTGATTCGTGAATGTTATTAATAATGCTCATATATAGCCTTATTATTATATTTATTCCCGATCTTTTAAATTTCGATCGGCATACTTGTCATTTTCGCGATAAATATTAAAGCGGTTACTAATTACCAGAATGTTTTGAAAAGATCTACAACTTGTTGCTGTGTTTCAGAGGTTATAGGTTGAAGACAAAATATAGGAATGATACATAAAGCTTGTTTATAAGCACTGCAATTGCACTTAACATCTATGTTAATTATGGATAACAGTGTTAATTCCAGGTGGCATAAGTATAAAAACAATTTTTTTATTTAAAAAATTGGTTATAATTTAATAAGGTACTCCCATGTTCGGAAAAACTATCTTGGAGAGCGGTACTATGATGCATTTTCTCGAACAAATAATATTTGTGTATTTATGAACGAGTAAACCATACTTTTTGGTTTAAAATTAACGAAGACCTTAGGTACATAATTTTTATTTAATTTTGTATTTGTGATGCGGTTTAATGTGCACTTATATAAATTATCTCTTTTATATTTAAGACCTTATATTACATATTAAACTTTTAAAAATATAATGATTGTGTAATAAGGAAAATATTTGTAAAATTAGGTATATTATCGATTTAGTGTCATTCATATAGTAATAATATTGAGGTTTCATAGAAACAGTAACAGAAGCGTAAAATCAATGAGCAGACACATTGCTTCATGGGTTTTTATCAAAGTAAAATAATAACTTTTATAATATCTAGTATTATTTCTTCTATCTTTAAGGAAGCCCAAGATAATGTGGCCTTACCAATATTTGGTTCTAGTAATAACAGCAAAGATATACCCGATGTAAATATATTATGGCGTTTATACTAATATTAAATATTTTAAAATTTAAATAATTTGAGAGTCTATTATCTTCAAATAAGATATCTATTTAATGAAAAAGTATATACTGCAGAATTAGGTTCAACCTTGTTTTAGAATTGGTACAGCTTACTTGCTTGACAAAACGAATAAAGTTAATAACAGTAGTGAGCAAGGCCAGGAATTTTCACTGCGCCAGAGAGCGAAAATGTTTTATTCCGTTGGCGTACGCATCAGTACGAAAGAATAACGTATGTATTTAAAAGGAAAATATCAACCTTCGTAATGAAAAAATGGATAATAATTATAAATACGAAAATTATTTTCAAAATGTCGAAGGAAGAGCTACGTCGAGATTTCAGAGGACCAAGTACTTGGCCGGCTGTACCCCTACTGTACAAAAAAATCAAGATCCTATTAAGACATAAACTTCACCTTTGCAAGGTGTGCGTGAGACCGGTAATGTCTTATGCCAGCGTAGTCTTCGCCCACTGTTCTAAAACTCGCCTCAAACCATTGCAGGTACTCTAAAACCGATTCACCCAGATCGCTATCGGCGCCGAATGTTACCAACGCAATGTCCACCTCCACAGTAACCTAACTCCCTACTATAGAGGAATACTTAAGGGAGTGCTCGAATTTATTCTTCAAAAAGGTATCCTCTCACCCCAAACCTCTAGTAACAGATGCGATCGACTACGAACTGCAACCGAAACCTAAGACCCATAAGCGCAGACCACGCCATGCGCTAATCTCGCTATCGCAAAGGGTTCCGCACATCACGACCACGCACAATACTGCAGATACCATCACCACGCACGAAACTAACCAAACTACCTCCTTCGACATTACTGACAGTCGTCTCATGGCAACTTCACGCCGCCCTCGCTTCAGAGTGCGGCCCTTCAGCTACAAACATACCGCGTACAGTACGTACACCCGCGTTCCGGGGTTGTACTCACTGCCTAGAGCTTTCGACACAGAAGAAGGTGGTTAGAGAACGGACTCCCGTCTGACTTCGTCGACCGAGTAGTCTCGCTAGTTCTGTCAATTACATAACCAAGAGATACATGTAAATGAAAATCTGTTGCCGAACAACTACACACTTCCATTAGCTGTAGAAACATTAGGTTTAGGTTAATAGGCCGTGGGCCCCATGGTCCGCGTGCACAGTATCAGATGAGCTGTATATGTTAAAAAAAAAAAACAGTCGCGCTAACATCATTAAAGAATATATATTTTAGACGCCAATCAGAAGCGAATAGTGCTTCATAAAGAAAAAAGCGCTAACACAGATACTTAATAATCTTCCTCATCCTACATATTAAATGCAGTAATTAAGTACTTTGTGATGAGTTACAATACAGGTGTTAATTAGACAAACATTTTGCGAAAATCAACTAGTAAAAAATAATTATTTTCACAGGTCAGATTTCGTGTAATTTTAAATGATTGACATTGTTTTTATTACAATTAAGTATACAACTGCAAAGTTCAGATTTCAAATTGGTAAAAATAATAAACAATATAATTTAAAACAAAACAATATAATCGGAAAGTCTGTTTATGTCATAGGTCTTTTGTATGCTAACAAATTTTCATGATTGTACAGCGTATGTAATTTTTCATACATAAACTTAAAAAAAAATAATAAATTGTCATATTGTCCTTCATATGGTATGCATGCACTATCTTCATCATGTGGTATATGGACAGGATACTTTGAAGTCAAAGTTGGTTTGTAGTTTTTGTTGCGGCCCCATGCACATAAATGTAATTCTAAGAGTAACTGATGCAAGGCTTCTATTGTTGAAAGATACCAGCGAGGGCTCCCTTTTTGATGTCGCCAAAATTGTGACACTCTGTGTTGCAAAACAATTTTTGGAATTTTTTTCAATCTTTCATCTGCATATATACCACGGCTTTGATTCCATGTACTATCTATTAAAATAACTTGGTCAATTGGCCATTTTTCAACATGATATATGTTAAAAATATTATCACATTCCAAGTTTTTTGTCCTCAATGTACCTACATTATATCCAGCTGGTAATTGTGAAAGTAATTTTTCGCTGTAAGACTCTGCAGGTTTTTTGCCAGAAAATATTTGAGAAACAGAAATAGCTTCAGTGCCAGGAAATAGTAAAACAGTTCTACCATCATTAATATTATATTCAGGTATATCAGGGTAAACAAAAACACGAACTTCTCCTGGAGCCAAAACTGCTGCATGTGCTGCAGTACTTTTGCCATCAATTTCTCGTTTGTGTTTAATTATATCAACTTTAATTGGTAACTGAAACAGAATGGTAACTTAAAATTATATTAGTCTTAAAATAGTTTTCCACTCACAGCACAAAAAACTCTTACCTTACATGTAGGTATGTGTCCAACAAGTTGGGCTACCGGAAGAAAGCAAGTATAGCAAAAATACATACGAGACTTGCCACATTTTGGACAAGAAGTTCTTATTTCAATCTTGTCAAGGATTTCAGTGCTAGTTATAATTAAACCTTCAAATGGGTTTTCTTTACATTTCCTAGCTTCAGGGCTTTTGGGGTTCATTTTCTTAGATCAAGCATATAGTTTATCTAAAACAACAATTAAAATCTTGAAATTTCACTTCTTTTACTGTATAAAATAATCTACCCATGGTTTTGAAAAGTATAACATTTTTTTTATTAAACACGTAATAGAAATACAAAGTAACTATATTCTCAATTGTGTTACATGGGAATAAATAAAAGACTATAGGTGAATATAATGCTTTGTTAAAACTAACTAGCTTCTCACTTTTATAGGTAGGCAATGATTTACCGTTAAAGCATTTTACCTATACATCCGGAAACAATACTAATTTTCTGTAGTATCAAAGTCAGTTTGTGACTGAAAATTTTTTCAAACTTATGCTAGGTTTCTATTTACTTACATAAGAGAGTCACTAATTGATGAACTCTTTAAACCAAATACCAAACCATCGCAAAGCATTTTAATCATAAATAAAAACTAGCCAATTACAGCCAAAATGAAAGAAATTTAAAGTACCTCTTGCGTGTATTAATGAATTATATTAGAACCAGAATAAAGTTGTTAAGAACAAGCAAATTAAAATAAAAAGACGAATGTGTCATCATAACCTATGAATAACAGTCGACTTTAATATAATGTAGATGTTGTCGCTTTTTTTTAAGATAATAATCATTTATTTGTGTTACCATCTGGTTAAAAAATTGTTGCTTTAATTAAAAAAAAGCAAACATAAGCAGTCACTAATATCATTACAAAAGAAACAAAAGGAAATGAAAAAAAAAAACGAAAACAACTCTAAGTGATTTAAAAGAACTAGATAATAGGTTAAATCAAAAAAGATGATGAAGAGTTTATAATTAATATAATTGGAGAGTAACAGTTTTTTACGGTTTTGGAAAAAAACTCTCGATATATCTAACAAGTAATAAATTAAATATCCTGATTTAAATATTTTTTTATTAATTTTCACTCCCTCTAATACATATTATAAATATAATTTATTTTTAAACAACAAAAAAATACGCGCTATTTCTATTTAGAGTACATAGTATTTAATTACGCTTTTATATATACATAAGTATATGGAGTAAAAATATACCAATACTGAATAAATACCAATTGTTAAGATCTTCATATATTTTTCATCTATTTTCGTTCATACGTCAAAAAAGTGTCCTGTGCTGTATTTGTAGTATTTCATTCATTTTATTATAAATTGATCGTTTAATAAAGGTAAAATTATAATTTCATGTACATTTCCTGTATTTTTAATTTATTTTTAGTTTTCTTTATTATTTCTACATTTGTTTTGAATAATTACCTTGTTTAGAAGTATGACGCCATTTTGTAGCGCCGGCTGATCCGAAATATTATTTTAAATTTCATTTTCATATTTGTTCATGGGTATATGTTGCTAAAGAATTGAATCTTTTTTGTACATATTGCTTATCATGTGTGTTCACATGTAACTTTATTGTTAAAGTATCTAAAATTAGTGACAACGAATATATCGATTATATGCATACTTTTGGTGAACTATCAATTTTGTATTTTCATAATTTATAGATACATTTTACACTGCGATAGATTTTATTATAAGCGATACTTAAAACTACGTGGTAAATTTTATTTGTTAGGGATATTAATGCAGCTTAAAATAAGGAAATGTAGTAGTCATTTTATCTTTGAATTTTCTTTATCGCTTATTAGAACCGGTAAATTTGAAAAATAAATTTATATATAATTTAATAAAAGTTAAAAATTTTTATGTTCTGATGTCATTGTTATAATTTAGAGAACAATATTTTTTGCATGCTTTTTTTGAGTTTTCTTTTCCAAATAAATATAAAGTCCATTTACGATTGTGTTAATATCTAGAAAATTCAACTCTACACTAGAATGAAATTAAAATTAAAAACTTCAGTACAAAGTTTTTTTAGAAAGGGGCAATGATTGAAGATATAAAAAAATAATGACAATTTCAATGAAAGAACAAGAACAGATGCCCGGGGAGGTGAGAATTTGCCTGTCTTACAAAAATCTGTCTATGTAGCTTTTTATGTTGTTCTTATATCATTACATTCAATTATGAATATTCTATTTCAGATGGAATTCCCTGAGGCTAAACTTAAATTATTAGAAGAAAAGATTTCACACCCTCGTTGGGTTGTACCAGTTTTACCTGAACAAGAGTTGGAAGCGTTAATTTTAGCTGCCACTGAGCTAGCCGGCAATGGTATGTTTATTACGTTAAACATGTGTAAATGGGTTTTTAATTTTTGTACTAATTTGAAGTCCAAGGATAATATAACCCATATGACAAAAAAGGCATGAAATCCAGTTTCTTTCAAGGACATAAAAATAGTCCAAATATTATATTTTAATTAGAGTTTATTTGTTCTCATTTAACTTATTATGTTTAAAATCATTTAATAGCAATTTACTTATATGTGATTTAGGGTATTTAATAAATTAAGTATCTTAATTTTGTTAATTTTTAAGTTAGTTAATCTGAAATGTGTTAAAGAAATTGTTGTGTAATATTTACAGGTGAAGATATAAACAATCCTATTTGTCAACGGTTTTATAATGAAAGTCTCTCAGTTTCTTTCACTAAAATTTTAACTGATGATGCAGTTTCATCATGGAAAAATAATATACAACAATGTGTTCGTTCAAATTGTGAAAAGTTGGTCAAACTTTGTGCTATGAAATTAGATGATCCAAGATTTTTACATTTATTGTCAATGGCGTTGAATCCAAATAACAAGTAAGGTGTAATATTTAGTATAAATAAAAAAAATCGAAAAAATTCTGATGTTGAGTTTAACTATTATAGATTTCACACATTCAATGCCTCTCGAACTAGTGAAGGATTATCAGTTACACAAAGTTTACCTAACTCTGGCCAAGGATCTGTCCAAGAGTCTGAAATATTTGCTAAAACCCAAGATCATCGTACCCCTAGAGGATGGCTGGTTCATCTTATTAATGTGTAAGTGTTATGTAAGTTTGTTAAAAAAATTTATGAAAAAATATAATAAAGTAGTCGATTCATATTTTAGTATTAGGTCATTACATATGAAATTGGTGTTTTGAGGAATATATTCCTCCCATACAAAACGCCTTTAACTTTATAAACTTTTAAAAAGTTAATCATTTTAAAAGTAATTTTTTTTATATAAAATATATTTAAATAATCAAAGTATACACAGTTGTTATTTATGCACTTTGCCTTCTCATAGATAGATAATTGTTCCCTTTAAAAAAACCATGGGGGGCAAGAATCAAGAAACTCTTTGAAGGTGGTTTGGTCTGATGCATCAGGGTTGAGTTTTTTTCCTGGTAAATTATCCAAATTCTGAAAAAAATGGTAATCTGATGGAACACAGCCCGGGGAATAAAGTGGATGTCGCAGACATTTCAATTGTCACTCCTCTAACTTAGTGGTTATTTATTGTGCAGTGTGCTCTTGTGTTGTCGTGAAGCAGTAATGACCTAGGGCGATTAACCAATCTCGGTGGTTTAGCAGCTAGTTCTTCCTTCATGGTTAGCAGTTGCTGACAATAGATATCTGCAGTAATCGTTCGGCCACAATTTAGAAAGCTGTAGTGAACTACACCGGCGCTTAAGCGTTTCGTGGTCTACCACCAAACACTCACAAGTAACTTCTCCGGAGTCAATTTTTGTTTAGGGCAGAATTTGGCTGAGTCTTCAGGATTCAGACATTGCGACAAGCGCTTCCGATTATTGTACAGTATACACTTTTCATCACAAGTAATGATTCGATTTAAAATCCCTTCATTATTGTGTCGTTTGAGCAAGGTAACACAGCAGTCGACGCGTGTTTGCAAGTTCGATTCACTCAATTCATGAGGTACCCATCGTTCAAGTTTTTTTACTTTCCCGATTTGTTTCTTCGCCGAATCCTGCAGATATCTCTGATATACTTTGCGATGGATCCGCTTCCACAATATCCTTTAATTCTTCATTTTCCATATCGATCTCCGGCCCTCCACGGGGTTGGTTCTGAGGTCGAAATTTTCAGAACGAAAACTTTGAAACCAAAAACGTACCGTGTTTTCTTTTGTGACATCGGCGCCGTACACATTAATCCTTCGACCTGTTTCTGCAGCACTGGTGAAACGGTAGAACTCGTACTCGTAAATATATCGATTTTTCACGTTTTCGATTGTGCGGTAATAAGCGATGCCAAAGAAAAAAAAATAAGGAAAAAACCAATGAATGACTGTTTTCAAAACTCAAATATACCAGCTAAATGAATTTATAAATATGAATTTGGAATTCTTAACCAGTGAAGAGATATTTCAGATCAAAGTGGTTGGTACGACAAAACGGTAATTTCATATGTAAAAACTTAATATGTTAGACTTACCATAAGTAAATGTAACTAATTATTTGTTTAACACAATTCACAATAGATTGAGAAAAATTTTAACCTAATTTCTAGTATGCAACATTTATTTACAGGTTTGGTCAGGTAGGGGGCTTTTTAAGACTAAGAGAAAGGTTTGAAGCTATAATGGGATTTCAAAAGAATGAATTGGCATTGTCGATAAGTAATGAAGAAAAGGTGTTATTAGAAACATCAGAAAAGGAATGTGAAGAAAATAATAAAATAGATGTTACAGAAAGTTTGCCTATGACTTCTGAAAATACTGAAGTAAATTAAGATTTAATTTTACCTTGTATAATACTAATAAGGTTATTAATTTATAATCTTAATAAGTAATTCACAAAATTTTTAGAGCACAATATCTTCGAAAAGTGAACTATTTTCATCACTTGAACAGTCGATAAGTGGAGAGACGAGAGTAGCTGCTGTGTGGCAATTGTTGCGTCCCATTAGCTTATGCCATGATCTATTAACTTCTCACACTGTTACAGTTTATCTTCTGCCTGTACTGGTAAGTAACAATAACTTACTAAATTTGATCAATATAAGTACTAGATAGCATTATTGGCTGATATTTTACACAACACCTAAAGAAATAGAAGCTGCAGTAGTAACAATCTAGATAATGTTTAGTATGAGCTGTACTCTGTAATATTCCTTTAATTTGTATTAATTCTGTTAAATTATCTTAATTTTAATTAACAGGAATGCATACCTACTTTACTTGAAAGCCTGACTGATGATGAATTAAAAAGAGAAGCCAGAGGAAGTGAGAACAAAAATGATACAGTTTCGTGCATTATTCGGGCTTGCAAATGTTTACTATTGAAAACACCACAACATCAGAGTTTGCTCAAATGTAAGTTTCCTATTTTATAATATATAATCCTATTATTCTATTGTTGTTAAACATTAATCAGTGTATTCTCATATCATCAACTAATATCTATTCATCAACATTTGAGCTGTGGTAATAGATCTTATTTCTGCCAGCAAATAGTAATGTCAAAACATTACTATCTTCAGTTTCTTAATTAGTGGTGATATTACTGAGGTAATCAGACTTAACATCTTAGGAGTTAAGACAATAAACAATGTGGTGCAATGTATATCATCTTAACTCGCACCAATTTATTATTATTATTGATGGTTGTGTATCACTTATCATCAAGTGAATATTTCATTCATCTTTATTTTTTTTTAATTTAAAAAATATTGACTTGTGTAATTAAACATATGTCTTTACATGTACAAATTAAAGAAAACTTTTTGCCTGCAAACTCATCTTGTTATGCAATATTTGTAACAATTTCATTTCATTGTTTTATGATAAAGCACTAATATGAAACAAATAGTATTTCTTCGGAGAAGTTTAGTTATAATGGCAAATAAATAAACAGAAAAAGTCAAGATTGAAAATGGAATGGAGGTACTACAAGGGTCCTGATGCATACCCTGTAGCTGCTTAGGGGCGCAGTATTAATTCCTCCCCTATGCTGCTACATTGTATGTAACTGTGACCATCCATCATCACTAAGTTGTGATCTTCATGTACTTATTGTATTAAATATGTGATTAGTCCTGTTTTTTTTATTATAATAAATAGTGCAATTCTTTTTCAACTAGAAAAAGGAAACATCACAATAAAATATTTTAATTCCAGCTTTAGAAATGTTTCGCCTGAAGATGATTTTAAGATTACTTCAAATGTCGTCATTTAATGGCAAAATGTCAGCATTAAATGAAATCAATCAACTTATAAGTTCAATATCACAGCAACCGAAACCTGAATGGCTTACACCAGCAGTCATCACAGTAAGGATTTCTATATTAAAATTAACTTTAAGTGTAACAACTTATTGAATTTTGTTACAATATTTTTACAGAATTGGATCCAAGAAAACAAAGTTGTGGACATAGTTTTGCGTGATTCACTGCATCAGCCCCAGTATGTTGACAGATTAGAGAAAATGTTAAGATTTATGATAAAGGAAAATTCTTTAACAAGAGAAGACTTAGATGCAATTTGGAAAGCCCAACAAGGCAAGCATGAAGCTATTGTGAAGAACCTACATGATCTTTTAGCAAAACTTGCCTGGGATTTCACTCCTGATCAGTTGGACCATCTTTTTGATTGTTTTAAGGTTAGTAATACAATTTTTTTCACTTTTCTTACTTTGTATTTAAAATTGTATAATAAAAGGAGTTTTGATAATCTAAGATTTGGCAATATGTTATTTTGATTTTATACATTGTCAACTAATATAATATTTTTTCTCAATAAATATGGAACTTTTAATTTCAAATGTAATAAAAAAATTAAAAGATAAAAATTTTAGTACTTTGTGATAATCATCAATCATATAACATTGCATTTCCAGTGCTCTGGTTGCCTCTTATAACAATTTTTTGACAATATTTATAATAACAGTCTCTCTGAAAATAATCTAAATGTTCGTTTATGATCAGCCCTGTAGTCTGGGGCTAGTCAGCATTGATAAGAGCTATTTGTTGAAAAAGGTCTTCAGGTCCATTGGCCTTGAGTGAAATTTTATCAGACAATAATCAAATTGGAGAAGAACGGCAAATACAAAGTGATCTCGTATTTGCACAGCGAGAGTGCTCTAGAAGACCTTACCTCCTTGGAATCTGCTTGCTGATGGTTCAGAAAAGCACTAATACATTCTTTAGGATATTCCAAGGCTCTCTCTAGGCTGGGAATGTTTGAGTGTGAAAATTCCAATTAATTTTGACATCCTTTCTGTATCAAACTGCCATTCGAAGATTAGTAAATAGATTTTATAAATATAACTTGTGTTTTAAATAGGCAAGTTGGGCTACATCTAGTAAAAAACAAAGTGACAAGTTATTAGAGGTTATAAGAAGATTAGCGGAAGATGATAAAGATGGGGTTATGGCTAACAAGGTATTTGTTGTAGTATTTATATAATTTCGTAAATTTTAAAAAATGTATTACTCAAATATAAATAACAGTATGTCTTTATAAATGCAGGTATTAGTTCTCTTTTGGAATTTAGCACATTCTGATGAAGTTTGTACTGAGATAATGGATGTAGCATTAGCTAATCTGAACAAGATTTTGGATTATAGCTGTAGTCAAGACCGGGATGCCCAGAAAACCCTCTGGCTCGATAAGTAAGAATATATTCGTTGATTTTGTAATTTATGCATCAGTATTATTATGGAACATTAAAAACAGGTGGTTTCGTTTCAGATGTGTAGAGGAGTTAAAGAATAATGAAAAATGGGTTTTACCTGCTCTAAAGATGATGCGTGAAATTTGTTGTTTGTATGAGGCAGGCGGAGGCACCGGTGTGAGACCTCATGTGACGCGCCAAGAATTGATCGATCGTCTACAGACTCAACACTCACTCGTTATTCTAGTCACGGACTCCCTCACTCATTATATGGAGGGAGTGCGAAAAAAGCTTCTTGGTTAGAAATTTATTGCAGTACAGTGTTAATTTACTTACTGGTGATAGGTCTCTGTTGCAAGACTCTGTGGGTAGTTACCAACCACCCTGTGTATTTCTGCCACCAAACAGTAGTGTGTAAACCACTGTGTTCTGAGTTAGCTGGTGAAGTTGCTGAATTTACTGTTTCAAGATAACAAATACAATGTGGTGCAGTATATATCATCCTTACCAGCACCTCATTTGTAATGGTCATCCATATCACTAACCATTAAGTGAACATCCCCCTTGTGCAAAATGCTACTATATTGGTTACTTAAAGATTTTATTTTTATACGTTTGTATTTATTTTTCTGTATTTATAGAAGAGGGGGACAATGATTGGGATAATTGGCTTCCTGATGGAAGATATCCTCACGCCTCACAAGTTCACGAAAGGCTTAGCTTTTTGAGATTTCTCCTAAAGGATGGACAGTTATGGTTATGTGCTGAGCAGGTAAATTAGTTAATGGTAGTTATAAGTTTTCAGGTGAAATAAAAATTTTATTATATAAAAAGTATATTATATAAAAAGTAATTATTTTAGGCTAAGCAAATATGGATATGCCTCGCGGAAAAACCGGCACATTTAGGTGATCGTGAGGCGTGTTTTAGATGGTTTAGTAAATTAATGGGAGAGGAACCTGATCTAGATCCAAATATTAATTTACATTTTTTTAGAAGAAACATTATGACGTTACCTCCAAATTTATTAACCCATTCTGGTATAAAGTGTTTTGAAAGGTAAATTGGTAAATGTACATACAATCTATAATTGTGTTTTTATGTAACATTTTTCAACTTTCTATTTGTCGTGCAGGTTTTTCAAAGCAGTTAATTCTAAAGAGGGTAAACTTAAAATTAAGCGACGTAGTTTTCTAATTAATGACGCTGATCTCATAGGATTAGATTATTTATGGCGGGTGAGTATTTTTATTCCCAAAACCTAGGATTTGTCATGGTATTTTTTATATACTTTTAATTTATATTTAAATTGTTAGAGTTGGTAGTTAGTCTGACATCCTGCATCTATTATTGTCTAAACATACATATATACAATATTGATATTATATTAATTGTACCGTATATGATATATGACGGTGCCGTCGCTCTTTTATAATCGTTTAACTGGCACAATGTTTTAGTTTTTATTTTGCGAGTTATGTCCACGTAGCCAATCATATCAGAATGATAAATTGTAATAGAAACACTTAGGGATAAATTCATCATAATAGATTTTACAAATGTCAACAATATCTCAAAGACTACAAAGTGTTAACCATACAGTAAAAGAATAATGATTCTGCACTACAATATTTATGTATCGCGTATTTGACTAAAGCACCGGTTGCGTATAAATACCGAACCAGAGAAATAATAGTTACTTCTCTCAGCATGTTCATACATGATATTAGTCCCTAGTTTGTATTATTTAAAAAACCCTTCTACCCGGTCGCTCAAGATAGCTAATGTCTTGTGAATTTTATAGGTAATAACGGAATGTGAGGACGACATATCCGCCCGGGGTATTGAGTTGCTTCGTGAAGTATGCACGTGCACGGGCCCGCAGCTGTCACCCGCGCATCATCATGAGACTTTTCTCACACAATGTTGTGCTAGGACGCAGCGTTTGCAGAAGGACATGGAACTACATGAAGGTATATCATAAATGTTTACTGTGTATGTGTAAATTTGCCATTAACATCATGCGCGAAATTGCTGAAGTCAATTAATTTTAGATAAACGATAATTTAATAAAAAACGAAAATTCCTTTTCGTAAAACACGAAATAAATTTTAT
Source organism: Pachliopta kotzebuea (assembly GCA_018246255.1). NCBI lineage: Eukaryota > Metazoa > Arthropoda > Insecta > Lepidoptera > Papilionidae > Pachliopta > Pachliopta kotzebuea. Next base: position 14,774 of record DWLS01000127.1, on the reverse strand, counting down.
ATATATTTAACAGGAAAGTATCTGTACATATCACTAAAGTAGAAAATTTAACTGAACCGTTTTTATTACCCTATGTAAATAAATTTAATAAAAGTCTCCCAAATATCTGCTGAGTGCGACATAATTCCTACAAAATAAATGACTCGACTATAATATTTTCAGTTGTGTTCAATGATAAATGAAAGAGAATACATATTGTGGTTTGTTAAATTATAGCTTTATTTAGTTGTTAAAAAAGATATGTATTTTTTAAAGTAGTAAACTTTGTTTTCAGATGTTACGGAATGTTGTACAAGAATGTGTAGAATTATTCGTGCCATACAAGAATATATTAACGAATGTGATAGAAAATTTTCAGCCGATCGGCAAATATTACCAATCTATAGGTCCGGTAGGGGCCGCCAGTGTACTATTATAGTAAGGTTTAATTTTCAAACAGCTCAAAGGCAAATTGAAGACATTGAACTGTTTTCACATTCTAACGAAACTCTTTACTCTTTGCGTACTGCAGTACAAAGAAGGTATGATCATATTTATAAAAAAGATAATACACTTTAAATATCTGACTTTATTATATTCTCTCTGGTACTAGTTCTGTTTCGGAAAATCGTCTTTGTAGATAGAAATCGTAGCATCTATTTCTGTAGCCAAGTAGTAGCATGGCAAACATTTATTGTCTCAGTTTGAAAAGCGTGGTAATTAGAGAATAACCGGGGTAATGAGATTTAATATCATAAACGTCATAGCGGGTAGCACGTTGTCTTACAGTGTATATCTTTCTAACAATGCTCGTCAGGACTTTTCGTGGAATAAAAAATAATTAAGATTTTCTTACAGAATTAAATGTTCTTCAGATAGTAATATAAAATTAGAAATGTATATTAACAAAATAGAGCTGTACGTAAATGGCGAAATTTTGGACTCGACACACGACAGAAAAATACTTTCCCAAATTCCTCTTAGAGATAAAACTGTGATTTTGGCTAAGGTAAACAATAGACATTACTCTTTATCTTCGGTTTATTGGATTTTCTGAATATTTTCATATAATTCACTGTGACAGGTTTATGACGGCCAAGTGTGCGGAAGTGGTGGATGCGGCTCATCAAACGAATCTAGCAGCGATTCTAGTACATCTTCACCTCCATTGCCACCTACACCTGAACACGCTTTACCCGGCGTTGTAAGTTTAAAACTATGTTTATTTCTTAACCATTAAATTTTGCATTGTTTATCACCTTTAAGGCGCATGGTAATTTTTTTCATTATTTACTCCAAATAAAGTCACATCTTATTTTTTTTTTCAGTTGTTCGCACAAGGATCCTGGTACCTGCCATTTATATTAGATCTAGAACACATAGGTATCACTAAGGGACATGCACAATTAACCGAAGCCGCACATCTACTCTCCCAAATTTGTCCCGCGCACAAGCAAACTGTATGTATGGGCGGTTCATTATTGTGTAATTTTTTTTATGATACTGTGTAGATATTTGTGAGAATAAGTCATAGTATGTTGACGCAGGTCGTCTATGTAGGTACTATCGCTGCTTCTATTTGTTCTGCAAATTTTTGTGTGTAAACATTACTGTGTTCCGATTTAAAGAGTGTGCTGTTGTAGTGGAACTACTGAATGACTACACTTAATGTTTCCCTTCTCAAAGCGACAACGATAATGTGGTGCAGTGTACGAACTCATAACTAACATGATCATTGTTATCAGGTTCCTTTCGTAGTTTGGAAGAAATTAAAAAAAGGTAGATAATATTCCTGTGTCTTTAGGTTGAAAAGCTAACAGAGGCTCTTTTATGTCGGGATGACTCCAAATTAAGGGACATGTTGTATGGACCGGATCCTCCAACGGTGGCTTATAACATAGAGGTATGTGGTAACAAGTCACGATAAACATATCATCAAGGATAGTTAAAACCTTTTTAACATCTTTGATACTACTTTGGTACTACTTTTTATTAATATGAACTATACTCATAGCCAAAATTAAATTAACTTTTTATCCTTGTCTCAAAGGTTCATTCGCTCTATGTAATATAAGAAAATTTATTAAATTATAATAGAATTTTGACGAAATTTATTGATAATAAGTAGGTGCATGGTTAAATGTGCCCATGACTGTATACGTAATTATCAATAGACATCATTTATTACATATCTTTTTGATGTATCTTCAAATCTTTTTATATTATTGTATAGCATTAATAGCTGGATGATTTTTATTACGAAATTACCCAAGACGCTTTTATAATTAATATTGATTTTGATTGTAGAAAGATATCTCATACATATTTTTTCTTTATTCATTTATTTATTTTGTTTAGGTTCTGCATAGTATGGTGTTACCGTCGTCAGATTCGAGACTAGACCGAAGTCGCAGTTTTCAGTTGGCTTGTGTTAAAAAGGCGCCGTTATTGGTTCAGTGTTTATCTGATAAAGACTTTTTACATGGAGCTGCTTCCCACACAAGAAGGTTTTTTATTTCATGTTTATTTAACATAAAATAGTAATTACTCTGTTTTATGTAAATTATTTTAATATTGAAATGAAATTTGTTTATTGCAGGGTTGGGTATATCGCTTTAGTTCGTTTAACAAAGTTGGTTTTGTACACTTTAGGTCATCTCTTTGAAATACTAGCACCGGATGGTTCAGACACTACAATAGATAGAGAGTTCAGGTGAGGAGCATTTTATCTGTCTTTCAACAATCATATATAAAATACACAAAGATCTATTAATTTTTTCAGAATGGATGTTACAATTTTGCGAGAAGCTCTTCAGAATGTATCCAATCATAGCTGCGAGCTGATTGTAAAAGCTATATCAGAAAAATTGGCAAATTTGTTAGGTGAACAGGTATTTAAAAATTAATTTTCGAACTTTTACATAATTTTACAGCATGACGCGAAATTTGTCGAAATTTTGATTATTTTGTTGAATGTTTGTCTTGTCACCAACATGTTTAACAAGTTTTGTATAAATTGTTGTTAGGAGTAATAGATCTGAATTCCATTCGCGCTAGGTATGGCTAGGTATTTGTATGAGGGAACTTGTAGAATTTGAAAAAATGGTGATGGACTGACACGGGAAGAAATAGCATTGCTATTTTACCCTTTCGTTGGATATGTTTTAATGCATAACTCTCTGCTATTGCATGAATACCTTGTTACCGTTGTTATCATTACCTTCGTGACCTTTTAATTTGAATGTATGTGGTGGCAAGCGCCATTGCTTGAGGTTATATGAGATCATTGTTGTGCGTGTATGCCATCGAGTTTTATTTTTGTTAAAAATAATATAGATTGTTCCCTGCAGGTCGTAACTAATCGTGATGAAGGTGACTCGGTGTCTTCGCTCGTTTGGTGGCGTGTTCCGACGACTGCTACAGTGCGCGCCTTGTATACGCTCGCTTACCACGTCGCCCAACCTATTGATATTATCGCCGCTGTGCACCCTGATGATGTTACGTGTAAGTCTGCAATGTTGTATTTTATTTCAAGTCCATTGTTTATGTACTGAACATTTTTGAATAAACAAGGTGCGGAGAAAATTTAAAAACTTTAAACTTTTAACTTACTTAATTCTTCAATATAAATATTTGAGCTATTTTGTTCCTTTTTATAATTCAATGAGGCGACAAGTCGAGCAGGAGTTCACCTGATTGTGATACACTTGCTCAATACAACGTGGCACTGGTCAAAAAGGCATACACTGCACCATATTACGCTCGTCGCGTTGAGTCGCCCCCTAAAAGTTCACCAGCTTACCTTTTAATTATCAGTACTACCCTTCAAACCGCAACATAGTAATGTTTGCACACTACTGTTTAGCTGCAGAAACTGGTGCTTCGGTGATAACTACTTTGACGGTCGTGGGCAAAAGAGGCCTTCCCGCCTATAAATTTTTGTATGTAAAAATTAATATGTTGTTTTTATTGTATGAAGAAAAACGTGTTTACTTTTAAACTGTGCTATCTTCACAACCGTGCATGTTTTTTTGCAGTGGTACGAGAGTGTATGGAAGTGGTTACGATTTGTATGGCCCTGGGTGGCGGGCATTTGGATACGCTGCTTCATGAATCCTGGTGGCAGGATACTGCTCTGTACCTTATGATAGATTGTCCTAATCCGCAGGTACAATATGTTTTTATATAACGCTTAACTTCAGTATTTACACAATTTAAACGAGGCTGTGAATAATTGAGTTTTTACCTAAGGCCCTAGTTTATTTGGTGTGTAAGCACAGTAAGGCCATTGTTGCAACAGATTACCGTTACGATTATTTACAGTTAGTTGGCTCTTGTTACAGATTTGGCAAAATTTTCACTCTTAATGTTACATCTACGTTATGTTTTGTCAAATAAAAAGTAAGTTTTTCAATCAGTCAAGGACATGATGTCTCTCTCGTAATCTATATTCCAATTGAACCAAATTTTCTTTGGTTCAATTTATAAATTTTGATCAAAAAAGGTTCCTTCATTTTAACTGTTACAAATTTATTAGCAGTATGTTCGTTTTACGTTTGAATTATCTTTTACTTTTGTTTAAAAAAAAGTTTTTTTTTTCACACGCTTGTATTCGACATTTGTGTAACCCATGTAGGGCTTACTCTTTCACTAAAGTAAGCTAGTAAAAAAAGTGTGTTAAGTTCGCTGTACAATTTGATTTTCTTCCAATCATTATTGGCCGTTATTTTACATGTGTATACATTGTGGTAAATGAAAAATAAACAAAAGTTATACATACACGATGATGGCATACATGGTAGCAATACAAGAAATAAAAATAAAGCTGGCGGCGCCTTATTTTCGTCTTCACCAAATTATTGGAACCTTCATGGGCCACGATGCGCGCATCTATAATAAAATCCCTCAAACTCTCTTAGATTTGTCACTTCACGAATTTAAAAATAAAATTAAATGTGTTTTAATTAGTAAAGCGTATTATAGTGTTGATGACTATTTGAATGATAATAATGCGTGAAAATAATATGCGCTGCACGTAAGTCTACGTGTAAAACATATTGTGAATGGAAAAAAAAAACAAAATGTGTACAGCCCGTTGAATTTCTTGCGTACATTCTTCGCAGGTCCAGGGCCTTAGCTTGGCGAATGGGTGGTACATTTCTAACGTTCAATAAGTGAACTTTTGTTCCTACATTGAATAAAGATTTTGATGATTAGTTAAACGAGAGGATATTTGAAGTGCTTACCCAAATCATATGATGTCCAGGTACGAGTGTCATGCGCGGAGCAGTTGTTGGCGATGTGCGCGTGGGGTGGCGGCGGCGGGGCCCGGGACGCTCTTGTAGTGTTGGGTGCAAGCGGTGCGGGCGGAGCGCGACTACAACGGCATGCTCGCCATGCTCAACAGTTCCTACAACTTTTGTGCCGTCTCGTTGCGCTCGCTGGGCCGACGGCACGCACACGAGATGACCTAGCCTATGAGGTGTGATTATGTACTGAATTGGTTGTTACTATATCTTCTCTTAGATGGTATGTAATATTATCTACACTAGCAGCTTTGGACTAAGGCGCTTGTACACGAAATATAATGTTGTTTGTGCTGCAAGTCAGTAATTATTTTTAGCTATTGGTCATCTCTCTTCACAGCCATTATTGTGTATGATAGTGGAGTCGTCTTTCTTTGTCTCTCTAATCTCTGCCTCGCTCTGTCCTTGATCTTGTCGTCGGTCACTTGGCACTCACACGTTACCCTTCAGTCATTTTGGACTTTTTGAGAGAAGTTTGCGATCTCTTCACGAGTGATATGCGCATTGGCGAGAGCGAATAGTTGCTGCACTGTACTAAAGTTACAGTCTACGTCAAGTTATGCTGAGTGGTTGTGTATTATAATCTGCCTCTCATCAACATTTTTGTAATAGCTGTACGATATGGATTAGATAGGTGTACGTTTAATACGGTATATATATCGCAGTCCTTTATTTCAGGTCAATTGGCTGCGAAGCATTCGTGCTAATCCGGAATTACTGGACGATACCCTTTTAGAAGGTCATCTTAACCTTACCAAAGAACTATTTACACATGTTCCAGCCCAAGTGAAGTTCCAGTATGGGGCTCATGTGGATCACAAAGATGCTGGCTTAATAAAGGTATAGTGCCAGCACCAATCGTGTAATTTGCCTTGTACCGAGTGACAATTCAGTTAAAATAAAAAATACCATGTCCAAAAAATTGTTTTTAGAAGTTCCTTTAAAAATTATCTAAACAATTTATTATTAAAATACCTAATATGTGTTATATATCAACAGGAAGTTATGACAGAGTTTCTGTGGCCTTATTCATGGTCCTGGTGTCACATGGGTGAAGGAGATGTCGAAGGTGAAAACGAACCGGAAGTACCACTTTGCCGTACGCCTGGTGCTGCGGCCGCTGCTACGGACCTGCTGCTCGCTCTGGTGCATGGCTGCGTTCCCAACATGGCTGCTGTGGCTCACTTACTCGACTGCATGTTTTATAGTGGTCAGTGCTACAGAATGTATATTTTTCTATTCAAATGATCAATGTAATCGGTCTGAGAGTCCGGAGGCGAAAACCTTCGACCAGTGCGTGTTACCGGTGCTAAAATGTAAACGGTGCGGCTGCTCCATAAGCTCAAAGTTGTTCAGACAGCAATGGAAAGAGTTTTGCTGGGCATTTCTCTGGTGGATAAGATTCGAAATAAAGCAATCCGCCACAGGACCATGGTCACCGACATAGCCTTCCGAGTATGCAAACTAAAGAGGCAGTTGGTTGGTCACCTCTGTCACAGAAGTGACAACCGTTGGATTAGACGTGTCTTATAGTAGAGACCGCGCTTGAGCAAACGTAGCACGGTATCAGGCCTTTGACAAAGGTAATCTTCAATAGGAATTGGAGGCACGGGTAGTTTTGTTACCAATGATACGAGTAACGCAATTTTTGAAGTAAATTGTTTCGTTAAAAGTTCATACAATAGTTAATTGAAATACATTTTAAGTTATATTGATTCATATGCTTAATTACAGATAAAAACATACCCTTAACGGAATGGGAATACATGCCGTGCGTAGGACCACGGCCGCCTGCCGGCTTAGTAGGGCTAAAGAATGCAGGCGCCACATGTTACATGAACTCCGTGCTACAGCAGTTGTATTGCGTGCGTGCTGTTCGCGATAAATTACTCACTGTCCAAGGTGCGTTGCTTATTTGTGAAACGTAATATTTTTATATCTGGACCATTTAAAAAAAAAATCTTTAATAATATGTATATATAATGCATACTCCAGAAACAAACCAAATCTTCAAATCAAAAAAAGAAAGTACCATATGGGTAAAACGTTGTTTCACTTGATATACACGTGTGCTAGAATACCTTCATGCACAAAGTTGAAGCAGTATGATCGCGCCACTTAAAGCTGTTAATAAATTGTTTCACTTTCGGTACTCACTAATCTTCGCCTATTTTTACAAAAATTTATAAAATGCATGCTAAGGAAAGGAAGAGAGAAAAGAATCTTAAAACTATATCATTATAAGGTGTCAACCCAAGAGATGTCACTTTGTCAAGTGTCCAACAGTACAAATTTTAACTAGTTAATTGTAATACCGACAATGACATAAAATGCAACCACAATGAGGGTTGCAGTCTTTTAATAGAACTATTTTGCTTATTAGGAGCTGCTACTGATTTAAATGAAGATTTTTCTGGTGAAATTTCACATCATGGTTTAATGGAAAATAATACAGAGGTAAGTTCATGTTAATTTTTAGAAATTATAAAACAAATAAGAACAAATTTATGAAATTTTGAATAAACAAGCTTTTAAATAGTATATATTTAAAATCTTTTTGTATGTTGCAGAGTAACGAAGACTACAATATAATAATCTTAAAACAAGTACAAGCTATATTTGCTCATCTGCATTATAGTAAATTACAATATTACGTTCCAAGGGGTCTATGGGCACATTTCAAGTATGTGTAGATTTTTAATTTTTTTATAGTCGTGTAAATTATTTTAACATATATATAACACTTACAGACTTCAAGGCGAGCCAGTAAATTTACGCGAGCAACAAGACGCAGTTGAATTTTTTATGTCTCTAGTAGAATCACTTGATGAAGCTTTAAAAACATTAGGCCAAGAGCAATTAATGGCAAAGACGATGGGTGGAACATATTCAGATCAGAAAATTTGCAAAGGTTGTCCCCACAGGTAATTTATTTTTATGATCAGATAAACAATAATTATAATATGTAAATACGCATTAAAACGATATAAAATATTATCTTTCCAGATACTGCAAAGAGGAGCCCTTTAGTGTGGTATCTTTGGACATCAGAAATATGTCACGACTGCAAGAATCCTTAGAAGCCTATGTAAGAGGAGAATTATTAGAAGGGGCCGATGCGTATTATTGCGATAAATGTAGTAAAAAGGTATGAAGTTTTATTGACAGTAAGGTTTTTAAAAAAAATGTGTACTATTGTATAAAATTGACGATGCATAATTAATAAATTAACATTAACAGGTGGTTACAGTGAAGCGTCTATGTCTTAACAAATTACCTCCAGTGCTGGTTATACAGCTTAAAAGATTTGAATATGACTTTGAAAAAGTTTGTGCAATAAAATTCAATGATTATTTTGAATTTCCACGCGAGCTAGACGTCGAACCATATACAGGTATAAATACTAATCAAGTATTGGTTATGTTTTTAAATTTATATGAGGAATAAATCAGAATAATTCTCCACAAGAATCACTAAGTACTTAAGGCATATTTTTAGTATCATGCATTGGATTTAATTGATGATTTATGGTTTTGTGGATAATTGACTTCGACTGTCTCCCGAGAGGTTCTTCTTGTGAACATTAAAAAATATCAAACGGATATTAAGGTTACGTTAAATGAATATTGAATAGTAAATAATAATAAAAAATTACTAAAAAGCTTGATCTTACCGCATATCTGGTTATTAAGTCTTAGAAATTTATAGTATTCAACAGACGATAATTACTTTTTTCCAAATTTCTATGGAAAACTGTTCAACACAATAAAAACTAACACGTCTTCTAGTATTAAAATACGGCGTGGTATATTTCAAGGTACGCCACTTAATCCTCTCTGGTACTGTCTGGCACTTAATCCCTTATCGAATATTCGAAAAACGTTTACATAGAATATCCTTAAGTTTTCACGACTACTAGTAAATTAAATAGCGCGGAAGTAATATTGTATATTCATTTACTTTATATCGATGACTTTAAATTATATGCACCTATCGAGCACAGCCTCAATTAATCAAATAGCAAGATTACCCGAAACTTTTTCAAAAGATATACATACACAAATGGATTTCGGGTTAAATAATAAATTCTTTCAAGGAGGGTTTTTATCCGGGGAACCGAATACATACTCGGAGCGGGAGAATTTATTGACTTACTAGATGTTAAATCATCCTATAAATATTTTGGCAACGTTCGATGACAACAGATACACTACACTGAAATTAAAACCAGACTTAAATAACAGTTTAAACATAGACTAAATTCTATTCTATGAATTCAATTGCATTCTCACCCACGCTCCTGTGTCTAAAGATTAACCGTAACAGGTCTGATATAACTGTGGTAGACAAAATTAATGCAATAGCTTTTTTGATAGACGTAGCAATACCAAACACACCCAATGTACAACACGTCATTACAGAAAAACTTTCAAAATATACGTACCTTAAAGACGAAATAGACCAAATTTGGAAACACACGAACGTTGTTATTGTCTCTGTTGTATAATACAGGGGTACTAAAGTAAATCCACCATGCAATAGACGTTCTGCCTCTCTTCCCAGCAACTTATATTTTGATGCAAAAAGCAGTGATTCTCAACACTTGCAGAATAGTGCGAAAATTTTTATAAACTGCTTGAGGTACGCTTGGCATAGACCTGTGCATCTCATTACTCCAGTATTTCTTAAAAATGCAGAGAACTTTAGTAAAAATGAATATTAATAAAAAAAAATTGTAATAATTATTCCTCTACACAAATTTGAGCATCTTTTGTGCGGCAGCACGCTCGTACTGAACAGGTTCTTAGTGACCACCTTATTTGCCGCGATTATAAAAAAAAAATAAGAGGGTAGGTAAATTAAGCAGCGTATAAGTAAATGAAAATTTTATACCTAAATTACTTTCGTATGTAACTTTTATTTCATTATGTTTAAGAAAACGTTATCTCTTGTCGAATTTGATAAGGTTTTAAGAAATTATCTGAAACAGTAATAATAAATGTTTATGAAAAGAAATTAAAAATATATTGTTTATGACTCATATAATTTGGTGTTTAACTATTTTTTGAATAGAATTTAATGAAAATATAAAACAAAATCTGTAAATATTATATAAAATGTACGTCATTGACTCTTCCTTTTTTATAGCATGGGGCTTAGCCCGAGCCGAAGGTGATGCAACTCTTTGGGATGGAGGTGAAGAACAGACTCCTGAAACACACTATCAACTTAGTGGTATTGTAGTGCACTCGGGTCAAGCTTCGGGCGGTCATTACTATTCGTATGTTTTGTTAAGGTAATACAATTTTTTTTATTGATAATACATATTTTTTTAATCTTATGATTTTCACAGGATCTTATGCATCGCAACGGTCTATTCTTGTCGCCAGACATTTGTAATATTATAGTGTTACGATTTTATGTATATACTAGTGAGACTAGTGCTATGATCGACGTATAGGTCGCTTTGTTGTTAAAAAAAAGCAAATTTCATAGTTTGTCACGGTTGCAGTTGATTAGTTTCATTATGTTCTATCGCTAGGGACAACGGTAGTGAAAGCGGGCGGTGGGTGAAGATGGACGATGGGGACGTTTCTGAGTGTGCAATGCATGACGACGAGGAGATGAAAACACAGTGCTTTGGTGGCGAGTACATGACTGAAGTGAGCATTGCAGCATTGACATGTTTCTACTTTTAATGAAATTGGTTTTATTAATTATAGTGGTAAAATAAAAAAATGGGATACAAAGGTCTCGCTTTTGTCTACCGGATACTAGATATTTATAATTAATGATAGTTAAATTCTAAGAACAAGCGATTTGACTAATTTCCCTCCTACTGGGTGTGACATCGCTTCTCAAACACACGTACATTTACGTCACATTCATAGCTATGTATTTACAAATAACGTGGTTTTTCATGTATTTGAGATTGTATGCTACAGTTATTAACTTGCATAAAAATTAATAAATATATTGATGGTAGTATGTCTCAAAAATTTTATTAAATATTTATTAATGAAATCATTTACATCTTGTATTACAATATGTAAAATACGTTTATGTCCTATACGGAAGAATTCGTTGCATGTTTGAACAATTTCACTAGAATGCTTATGGAAAACTTGCTACTTGTCAACTAGCTGACTATTCTGCTATCCGGATCCCACAATTCACCGGATATCTCATAGACTGCGAAATAAACTTTAAATTCTCTACCAAGTGTACTACTACCCAGATAGCAAATTTTTCAAAAAGTTAAATTAAAAGAAGATATATCCGTTAAAACAAAAATGAATATACAACAGAAAGATGTTATAACGAAACTGGGGCCTATTTATAAATAAAGTATAAATAAATAAAATGTTAAGTTTTTTAAAAAAATCTTGAGTAAGTAGACGTTTTTTTGCTTAAATATATTTCAATGATCATATTTTATTTTTCTAGGTGTTTGATTCAACTCTGAAAAGAGTTTCTTATAAAAGACAAAAAAGATGGTGGAACGCTTACATGTTATTTTATACCAGGAAAGATACTATTGAATCATCCACATTAGAGCAAACCATGAAAAGTATGACACTGAAGTGAGTGAATTGACGTTTTTGATTTCATGAAATAATTTCATAATAATAATTTTTATAATCAATTGGCTAATCCACATAATTATATTGTTTCAGAGAAAGTGTCATTCCAAAACCAATTTGGCAATCGGTGCGACGTAGTAACATTGCATTCTGTCACAATCAAGACCAGTTTAGTCTGGAACATTTTAACTTTATGAAGAAGCTGTGTTGCATGCGTTTACAAGTACTACCAGGCTCACAAAGTGCAGTATGGGTATGTACATTAAATTAAACATTTACGTTTTCCTTTTTTTTATTTCATGAAGCAAGCAAGGCATTCACTTGATTGGTAAGAGTTCTGTTATTGGTTAGGATTACAATACGCTTGGTTTTTTGAGACACAGGACATTGTCTAGTTGTTTCAATAATTTCACTACTTACACCGCGTTTCAAACCAGAACACTCGTCACCTGTTACCGTCAGCCCATATTTGTATCATCTGTTTGACGTCGAATCAGGCGTTGTCTACCTATGCTATTTACAACAACAGAGTCCAGTCATAGTCTGAAAAGAAATAATTTTTTCGCTATAACAGAATTTCTGTAATCTGGCTAACAATGTATGAAAGTAAAGCATTCCTGGCGATTCTACAAGCATTTTACAATTAGGATTAAGTGTACCATAGAAAAATTTTTGTACCAATGTGTTATTCCCTATGAAAAGTCGAGAAATCAACAATTTAATATTTATATCCAGGGTCCAGAACACGAAGAAATGTCGATGTTAGCTGTTCAATTAGCAACAAAGTTTCTATTTCAAGTTGGGTTTCATACAAAAAAAACTTTGCGTGGTCCAGCTTCTGATTGGTTTGTACAATTCTTTCTGTTTTTATAATAAAATGACGATTTAAAATAATCGTTCGTATTTTCTTTCCAGGCATGACATTTTGTGTCAACATTTAAGATACTCACAGACCGTCCGCGCATGGTTTGCTACAGATCTTTTCAAACATCCCCACAGGTATACATATAATATCATACGCTGCTTCTTAAACTATTGTTTATATCATGTTTTTATAACATAACAAATTTTAAGAAATCTAGTCAAAAATAAATTTGATACTTAAATTGCAGTGCATTACACTTTTGTTATTTTCAGATTGTGCGATTATCTTCTCGCATGTCCTTCAGCAGAAGTGCGTGTTGTATTTATGAAAATCATAGTATTTTTGGCGCATTTCTCAAATCAAGACCCACCAGGTACACAGAAAGTTAAATTTTATTGTTCATGAGTTTAATTTATAAAATTCGCCAATTATTTTAATTGGTACGAAAAACAAAACGAATTGAAAGTGTGGTACTTTCAATTCGTTTTGTTTACAATGTAGAAATTCTCTTCTTTTATGATGCCTATAACAATTAGGGGTGTAAGGGGTCCCACACAACACTTTACGAGAACCAAGCCAACTTCACCGGCTCGTGACACACTCTGCTAATTAACAAACGAAGCGTTGGCTTCCAATTAAGCCGCACTGGGTCAGCATGGTGAGAGGCGGCCTAAATCCCCGCACTATTAGGGGAGGCCTATATCGAGCAGTGGATTTCTATCGGCTGATGAAGATGTAAACGTACAACAATTACATAATTTACAAATCAATCGAAAGTTATATAATGTTGTATTATGTTATATGTACAGTGAGCAGTGGGTGGGGATCATGGACATCACGGGAGGAGGCAATATCTCTGTCTGACCAGGTGATGTGCGCAGCGCGTGCGCTGGCCGCTCCGCACCACGCCGATGCGCACGTGCATCGGCACTTGCCGCTGCTTTTCAACCTATTCCACGCGTACGCTGCCCTCGGCTATAACGAAAAACATCAATTGTTGCGGGTGCGTATTATCGTTACCATCAGTCCGCAAAAGTTTACTGCTGGACATAGACTTATAATTGACCTAAACTTTTCCATTGCCAATTATGCATGTGGACGCAGGTTTGAGATTTTCTTTTTTAAAGAAAGTATCCAGATAATCCCGTCATTGACAATGATAAGTGTTTGATTGTAACAATGTTCTTCTAGTTTAAATAGCATATTACGCTGGTCTCCATAGGCCTCCTCTTGTCCTTATGTTGTTATTCCATTATTTTCACTAGTTAAGCGCTTTTCAAATCTATTTTGGGAATTAATTTCTTTACACTACACTCTCAATGACATTTTACCTAATACTATAAATTCATCATTTTCAGCTCAAAGTTTTGGACATCGTGTTGAACATCTGCGTTGACGACTCACCTTCGCTTGGCAAATATCAATATCCAGAGTCAGCAAAAGTTCATCAGGTTTAAAAAAGTCTATTAATTTAAAGTAAATTTAAATTTTTTTTGGAATACTGCTGTTTCCCGGTATACTATTTTGACGTGTTCTTATGTACATTTTTGGTAAAATATTATTCTAAAGATGATTATGTATTCAGAAAATTGTGTTGCTACTCATATACACCTTTTTATTTGCTGCCGCCTTTTGCCATAATATTTACATTATTTTCATTTAACTGTATCTTATATGTTACAAATAAATAATATAAATAAAAAAACTAACAGGTTGTGTGCGTACTGGCGAGGTGTTGTGACGTGAGTGTGAGGTGTCAGTCGGCAAACGCAGGGGAGTTACCGTTGCCCAATCCGTACGTCGAGCCGCAGCCCGCACATCATGCGCACGCTGCGCGACCTTTACTTTCAACTGCCGCCGCAGACGTTCTATACAACAGAACTGCGTAAGTATAACTATCCCAAATTAGCAGTAAAGGAAATGATATATAAGGAAATATATGTAATGTTTTTCATGTTTCCCTAGTGTTAGGTAGAATAAAGCCCAGCTCCCTGACCGTCGCGACTTTCAACGCGAACGGTCTGCTTCACCAGAAGGAAG
>DWLS01000126.1:0-41050 GCA_018246255.1 Pachliopta kotzebuea | reverse complement strand
AAATCCTTATGTACTTTCTTTTTTTGTAACTCTGTGATAGTGCACAATAAAGTATATTTGTATTTGTATTTGTATAAATACATGTGTTCTGTCATTAGACCAATAGTTACACGTAAACCTATCTAACACCTACTACCTATTAACAGTGTTTTTTTAGATAAATTTCATTTGAAAAGTCATAGTTAAAAAAATAACATACATAAAACGATTTAATACAATTTTACTTACTAATTGTTATCAAAATGAATTTATAATTTTTTAAACACAGCAAAGACGTCATGTGGTTACTAAACCATAAAAAATTTAGGTGTAGAACGGACAGCACTATAATGATTTTAAAACTTTTGGGGTTATTATGTAAATCACCAACAGATAGATTATCTGTCAGTAATTAAGTTATCTTTCTACTAACCCAGTTACGTTAAGTCGACGAATCGCGTGCGTCAAACGTGGCGCCGCCGAAGCGGACGAGCTTTTAGACATTGATTACAGATACAACATTAGGATTGGATGTGGACGTTAGGTAATCAAATTTAAAAGAGATTTTTTATTACTAACTGTTCTTAATTACTATTTAACTGGTATTAATGTTGGAATTTATACACCGGAATCCACCTAGGCCATCTTTTACTAGGAGGCAACTAGATATGCAGTTGTGATAGGCGCTGCGTCTAGAAATTACTATGGTATAAATATCACATATCCAAATAACGTGCCGGTTATAACATGATGCTGTCAATATACCCTTACAACTACATCATCACTTAACGTCACGCTCCAAAAAAATATTTTATGAAATACTTAAGACGCGTTATTGTACAACTAATTTAATTTAAATATTTCCATTCACAAAATAGAGTTTAATATAATTTATTGGGTTTTTTAACGGTGTAGTATAAATAAAATGGCGTCCGATATTACACAACGCGATTTACGCTCGAACGCGAATTGGGGACGGTGTACACCCGTCCACAAATTCAACTCGGTCGCAACGGATACTTCTTGCTGTATTACGCACAATTTTTATATAGATATAGGTGTTCACTTATTCGCCGTCGTACGCTAGCTTTCATTTGATTGTAAACACAATTACACAGAATTTGTATATCTGATTCGATACCATTTAAATGAATTCTCTTCTGTCCTTGTATTATAGGTTAAATTAGAAATCCGTCGTTTCGTAACTAATAATGCCATCTCGTCGTTGTACTGTTATGCTGTTGGTTAAACTTAATAAATTAAGAATATTTATTTTAATCACAAATAGCGCTGGTTACATTATTTACAATAACTTTTTGTACAAATGAACGTTAATACATTTTTATAGAAAAAAAGCAGATATGACCAAAATTACACGTTTTTTTAAAGGTTTAAAATAATAAAATTGTTGATGACGATGGATTAGACTTTAATGCATTTCATAATCATTGCAAAAATTATCAGTAATGTTGTTATCATCCCGGAATCGGAGTCCAGGGGCTAATATATAAAAAAAACCATAGAAAGAAATTTATGTCGCATATTGAGTCAATGTGCACATTTGCAGGTAGAGGTATATTATGGTGCAATCTAGTGAAGGCACGTAAGAGCCATATTACTACTTGTATTTCCGAATGGCTCGATGTTTATAGTATTTTTCGTAAATTTGTACTACAAAACTATATCACTAAAAAATTGACTAATATAACACACTGGAAATATCGAAATTAGTACCTATAGGAAAACGGTGATTTGTATTGATGTAGAAGTTCGCTGCGATAGTTTATTGTAGTGTTTTTCTTTTGGTACGTTATTTGTAGCTAATTAGTTAAATATGAATATTAAAAATTCTTTCAATCACACAGATTGCTTTGATAAAATTCCTTCAATCAAATACGTCATCAGAGAAAGCGTCAAATTACAAAGTAACAAACATTAACTACTGTCTTTATACTCAATGTTATATTTATATATCTAAAGTATTTACCATTATTAACTGCATAATAAAGGTATAATGTTTATACAATTAATAATAAAGAGTGAAAGTCTCACAAAACACTGTAGTAAAAATTTAATGAACAGTATAAATTATGTCTTACATCAATATTTATAGTGGTTGACTAGAGATTTACGAAGAGTTTTTTTATAACTTCATGTATTTCAGTTTTACACACTTTATGAACTCACATCGTTACAAAGAGGTTAAAACTGTAATAACAGAATATATATTCAAAGTTTTCATAACAAATTTGTGACGTTATTGAAAGATTATCCACATCCGGGCCATTCAGTGTATAAAGTTTCGAAACAATGGCGGTAAATCATACGGGCAAACACGTAAATATAAACGAAAGTTACAACTTAATTGTATTCGTGTGAACGGATTTAAAACAAATGAGTGTAAACATCCATACTTTCCCTAAGGCCTCTTTGAATGGAGTTTTCATAAATAAGTAACTATCAAAAGTTGCACCAAAAGCATTGAATATAATACATTCGTATGTATATACAAGGAATACAAATATTACTAAAAAAATTCGTACTGTCATAAACAGTAATAATACTACATTTACTAGCAAACTATCAACATGGACATTTGTTCATAAATTATGGCTATAGTTATATGATATCGATGTAGTTTATTATGAATAATTAATTATATGAGCAAATGTTGCTAATGTTCTTTTAAAGGTTTTTATAAAACGTGTTCTGCATGTCATCATTTATAAATGGGGTAAAAATATTACAAAATTATACAGGCGTTTTTTTTAATAAGCACTTATTAATATTTGTAAAAATAACAAGATATTATTTTGCTTTGCAAATTATATTTTATTATTAATGTATTCTATGTTAAAAAAAACATATAATTAATCAATTAATTGGCTGTCAAAGAAATTATTGACAAATTTTCTATAGTAATTTAGGATACTAGCGAGGTAAAAGTAAAAGAAATCAATGTATGCTATTACAAACGATTTTGTAGTTCAACGATTCGTGAAGTAAACACGAGCCGGTGTAAAAACCACTGTTGCAATATTATCTCGATTGGTACACCACACCCGCTTTTCTGGTACGTTCCAGTCCTCGTGCATTTGCTTTTCCTTTAAAACTTTCACGTCGGTCTGTACGTTGCACTCGCCTCGAGAATTTTCTAGAAACAGACAATAGATCACATTGCCTTTTCTTTCATTATCGCTACAGTTTATAACAATGATAAGTAGATTATAATAAAAAATACTGTTTTTTTAACAACTATTTATAACATTAATAAATTCATACGTTTGTGTACCTACGAGTTATTTTAAAACTTTTAATATAAATAATCCCTTAAAATCTAAATAAAACGTTTGATAATGTAAACAGCCCTCTTAACGTTTCCCTTAAAACTTAGAATCTTCAAAAAGAGAGTCAATTCACCATCCTAGCTAAGGGTTGGTTGGTGGATATCACACGTCCGCGAAGGCTACTTTAGAACATACTTTCCTCACAATGTTAAATTTTCGGTTACTGCAATCCTCAAAGTAACATATAGCGAAACTATATTGAATTAAAAGGGATATTAGTTCTACTTTGATGTGTAAAAAATATTTTTAAATATTAAGACTAAAACCGCAAGACGTCGTCACAATAATGCCATGATATTACATATATGAATCTCATTAAAATAACTACACCGTACGACTCCACGCTAAAATTGCACTAATTACAGCAGAAATAATCGCTTTGAAGAATGTTGAAAGTGAAGCGACGAGCTGGACGTTCACCTGATGAAAAAAAAAATACCTATCGAAATGTAAAATCGACTTATAAAATGATATTTGCATTTTACATTTGTTATTTCAAAAAACTGGACGCGGAGGCCCATATTTAATCAAACTTCCAAATAAAAAGCATTTTCTGGTGAGGGAGGACGCTATAATCCTACGGAACACTGGTGTCATCAACATAACGCCTATTCTTAGTTACTCAACTGTGCAGTTTTTAGAAGTTCTCCTCAACCATTTAGGTATATAAGCAATGAATATTCTAGAGCTAATATTAAATATGATTTTATATTTATTTCATAGGACGCTTAAGTGAACGGAACGGACATTTTGTAAGAACGTAGGTGAAAATGACGTAATTTATATACGGCGCGTACGCTGCCCGGAAGCAGGTCATAAGCGGGATAACTAAATAATCGAGACGAAGCCGACGGGGTCCTACCAGACAATCTAAGAAATGTACTGGAAATGTACGTTAAGATTTTTATTAATGTTAAAACACTTCCATATAAATTATATTTGTGCCAAAAAGACCTTTTTTGTAGACTAAGCGGCATGACGAATAAGACGTTGACTTGACAGCAAGAGATACGATATTCGCACCATCATATTGTGCTCGTCGCCTATAGACATAAAATGACCGATCTGGTTTTCAATGAGACGAAACATTACGAACGACGAACTTACCCTAAAAATTGGGATACAGTAATATTTGCCCGCTTCTGTCCTACACAGTCTCCTTCAACAGAAAACTGTTACTAATAAAAACATTAAAAGTCTTTATTAATCAAAGTTTATCACCAACTAAATCAAATCTTTTATTTATAGAACTGTAAAAAAATATTCTGAATTTATTCAGTACTTTTTAACCATCGCAATAACCAAGAATCCGTTCTTTTAGGTTATTATAATATAACAATTGTCAAAGGGAAAGTAAAAAAATATTATTGTAATAGTTACAATCGGTGTAAAGTGTTAATTTAAGAAAATGCTATATAAAAGAAAATTTACATGAATAATGATGTGCACATACTGTAAAGGTTAAAATAATTCTGTCGTATATCAAGAAAATCTTGTGAATACGATCTCTACACATCAAAAATATTTTCATTAATTATTATATTGTTTAATGACACCGCAATATAATAAATGTAAATGCTACTCGACCCTTGTGGAAGGGTTTAACTCATTTTAAAAAAGCAACACGTCTGTACGATTTCAAAATAAAAGTATCACATATGACATGCATTTAGGACAATGTACCGGTTTCAAGCTTATCTTAACTTTTCCTCTTTAATAAAATCAAAGGCCACGGAGATTCCGGCGCGATTTGCATCATAAATAATTTTAAATAAACCAAAACACATTTACCTTTTACTTTTAGTTTTACGATCATACACATTACTTTCTTATTGTGAATTTTTACTACAAAATGTACAATTTTTCAAATTAACGATTACGCTTGTCATACGAAAAAATACTCCTTGATATCATCGCTTTCAAAATGCAAAAAAAAAGATAAAGCGTACAGAATTTTTTAATTTTTGTTTAGTCATACACTTTTAAATAAGTACTGTATAAAATTAATAAAAAAAATTATCTTTCATTTCTATAATTTCTGTTGCTATAAAATTGAACTTCCGTATAAATATCGGTTAACAAGTATATCTAAAAATTTATAAATCATTTTGTCTCGTTTAACTTTTTTTTAAACGGACTTCTTATCTATTTCGGTGAAACGTCCAAAGTGAGATAAATCTTTTTAGAAGGAAGGTGTGAGCTTTTCTTATCTCTGCTTAAATGACTAGCACAAGTTTATGGTCGCACCAACTACAGCAATAGCCGTGATAATACTACACTGTTACATCATAACTATATAAGTAAATGGTTTTTTGTTCAAGAACTATTGACGTACTTACAAGTGTTTATGTTTGAGCTTTAGTTTTTTTAACAGGCATTTTTCCTAATTGTAAAATGAGACTGAATAAGAAAAGCATATATTACATTATTATATAATCATAAATTCTATTTCTAACTTATAGTGATCATTAGATGTTTCTTTATTTCGAAAGTACCTTAATTTCCATTACTTTTATGTGAATATTATTTTTTATTACTAAAATCTTTTTTATGCCTTCTTTAGATTTGTTTGTTGGTCACTAAAAATCTATACTTAAAACTCGCCTGCGATTATAGTAAAGATAAATTATTATTAAAATGTTTAAACCATTCATTTCTTCTTACTACTATTTATTCTGAACATTTATCACTCTTCACATTCCTGGCATCTTCTAGGTCTCAATTCACAATAAGCTACGTGCACTAAATAATTAACGTCTACTTTGCAGCGTATCTCCTTTTTATGCATTAACATTTATCGCAACGAATGATGTTGGAAAATCTAAACAAACAGAAACTTTACCTTAATTGTAAATAATGAGTTTTCCTCGCTCGCCTCGGCCGTATTATAGTTTCTACATTTGTATGATGTACATCCTCCAAAGTGATTTACACTTGAATTTTACCTCATTTACACAGCAGTTGTGCTTCGTGTGGGATGACGACCCTGCATGCCAAACGTTGGATGTAATCCGCTCATTACACTGTCTACATCCATCTACCTCCTTATGCATAATGATACGAAATCTTTTACTGTTTATCTCTAAAATGGCATTTAAAAACAGTTTTATTTTACCGTGTATATGTCTCTATTTAAACATGTTTTCTTAAAAAATTGCTGTCATTTTATTATAAGAACACAAGGTATGAAAAAATAAAGCGTGAAGTGCTGTGGTCATAACTTGTTTCACGTAACTCCCAGATTCTTGTCTCTAAGCAATTTTCGCAAATAGTAAGGTCAACTTTTATTAGGAATGGCAATAACGAATTAGGATATCGTCGCGATTGACGATAAAAAGAGAATTATTGTTGAAAACTGCGTTTGGCTAAATAGCGGTCTTCCTTATTTAGCCATTATTTTATTTTCATCGTTGAAGAACAAAATAGGCTAGTACTAAAACAATTAAAACTAATTTCTAGTAATCAATAAAAATATCATAGGAGATGATCAAGACACATAAATGGTGAATACATGTTAAAATTGATATTAATCTAGAAAAGACCTGATTTATAAAACGACTAACATGAGGTGCGGTGTGTTCATCAACGGTTTGCATCACACCAATCATTTAAAGAACAATAAAAGTTTATTGTCTTCAAATTTAATGCAGTTCAATTAATATTTGATGCTCAGGCCCTGTATCTGATCTGATATCTTGTAAGGATATTGATATATTTAGACCTTTGTTATGAAATAAATGAAAAGCGCGTTATCGGTATTTGTCCGTTCATTTATTGCATACTATTTCTTCAACCGTGTTCTATATAAAAAAAATGTGAAAGGAATCTAATTAGCTTTGATTTAGACTATAGGTATTACAATTAAATAAATAACGCTTGTTTACGATAAGTATTCTTTTCGGAGAACATAGATTCCATGACGTCTTGTCTTACTGAAACTTTAAGAATAGTGAGCTGAGAATCCAAATTTTTGAATAGTTCCCAGGTATATCTTGCTAATAAAAGAAACGTAACCGATATTCGCAAGATGCCGAAGCGAATTTTGAAAAATCATCATTGCAATTTTGTTCTTTCTATCCTAAAATACTAGTACTAATTTAAATCAATATACATTTCTTTGCAGTTGTTATTGTCATGCGTGGAATGACTACGATATTTATTTCAGTCCTTTCACGGAACTGTATGTAGTATTATAATGATCAAAATAGTAAGGATCTTCAACCACCCACGATGTGCTCACAAAAGGATAATTTAACAAAGAACTATCAGGTTACTATATAACAGGCTCTAAATCACCCGGCAGCTGGAAAAGGAAGCGTTTTTTTTTATTTGGTATCTTACGCAAAATTTATCGACTATAAATATTATATTATGAGTGTTTTGAATACAGAAGTTTAATAATAATAATAAGACATTTTTTAAATTGTCTATTCAGGTACAAAGTCATCCATCTCGATTCGTCACGCGTCCAACGACTAAAAGTCCATTAAGTCAACTATAAAAAAACCGTAACGAAGTTCACGTTCAGATGAAGACAGGATTAGAAGCTCGTCGGGATACGGGTGCGACAAGTGGTGGTCCTTATCTCAGACTGTTTCAACAGCAACGCCGAGAGCGGAGTGGGGCGAGTACTGGCCCCAACGCCGTTCGCAGCGCATTCTACCGCGACTGCCGCCCGCCGTACCAGCGCACGCGCAGACTATTCGAACAGAAACTCTATGCGATTTTGAACTATGTCTCCGATATCAGTGCTGAGGTGAAAACGCTGTTTTTTATTGTGGACCGCAGTGCAATAAACCAGTGCGAAAATAGTATTTAGTGAAGGATTTGTTAAGTCGCTTGTGTGCAACCCCTTAACACTACAAGGTAATTTTTTTAACTATAAAATTTACTTAATAATTTTAGTCGCACATTCACTGTTGTAATATTATCGATCGGGTACGGTTGATAATTACAACATGCATTCGACGTTTTCGCTGTAAATATACTTTCACGACGGTGTTTTTTTTTCCCGCTTGCATTCTCTTGTTATATAAATGAATAAAATGGCTCACATTGCGTTACATCTACCACGTAATATCACAAAGACAATAAGAATTAAAATATTGCATATTATTATAATTAATTCTCGTTGAAACTACTATACTGAAAAGAATTCGGAATTAAGCAATAGGATATAAAGTAAATTGAATGCGATAAAATGCTTTACGCATTTTTAACGCGAATTTAACGCTTTTCTACTTTACACGAAATATGTTCTGTAGGTATTAACGGTGTTTCATTTGATTATGCTTTTAAGATGAGAATTGTTCATTAAATTCGTATAAGTACAGTAACTACGTACTTATGTTAAAAGCATTTGATTCTGCTGATTATTAGGGCGTCACAAAGAAAGTAGGTGCGGTTGTAAAAGGTGTGAGAAATCATATAAACGATACGTACACAATGTTATTTAAACATTAAGAATTATAAAGCACAAGGTTAACCCCTCGGCCTAAATTAAGCACAAAAAATCGATTTCGCTGAAAAGTACAACTGAGGTCATTATAACAAACCTACAACTAGTTTATTAGTTAATTGTCGCTAATGAAACGTTTTAAACTTTATTAACGACTAATGATAAATCATTTACATTTCGCACCTGACATTTATTTTAATTGACGTTAATTCTGTTACGTTGAAAACTGCACATTTACGTATCCAAGTTCCAGGGAATTGTGTCCAAAAAGAAAAAAAGGTTGTAAATGTAAAATGGTTAATAATGATTTCTCAGGATCGGAGCAGGTAAATCCGGGGATGTGTATGAAGAAGATACTATCCTAGTCACCGCTCGTAAATTGATTCTTTGTGGGACACAATGACACCCCGTAGATAGCGTTGGGCTGTTATTTGAGTAGTCAGGTACCAATCGTGACTCCTTTTACGAACGTTATTATCTGTTGACGCCTTAAATCTATTAAGGCTAAGTTACATGTGTTTGTCACAAATGTACTTACACTCTTCCTGTGAAAATTTATTTATGTGCAATTACGGAATAAAGTATAAGTAGTTAGAAGAAACTACGGCAGTTTACACGAAAATCTAAAAATATGTAAATCGGCACAAAAATGGATTTACATTTTCGTAAACTAAATGCTCTTTGATCTGTACCAGCCTGTATAACTCAACATTTTCGAAACAGTAATGGCTATCGATATCTAAGAACATGGAAATCCTATTTAAATTCTCTATGTACTATGAAAATCTAATATTTACCTTTTCTATTTTAAGTAATACGCAGCGGAAAGTTTTTCTTTGCCCATTATCACAAAGTTTAACCGTAATTTATTGTGAATAAAAGTTAGGTGTGTACGGTGATAGAGATACCTATTGACATCTTAATAAATTTTAAAAGTTTGCCAACGGCATTATTTCATTATGTGTGTAATGGCGGTGGGAAGAATATTTTTCTTTATTAATAAGTAAACAATAATAAATAATATCTTCATCAAGAATTAACATATATATATAAATAAGCATACATTTATTTAAGTATATATTATAAGTATAGACATCAATTTAAGTACACATTATAATTATGTGTTACGTATGTAAATAATTATTATCAAACCAAATTCATTTTGGTTATTAGCTTTTGTGTAGTAAAATAACCTTTTTAGTTAAATAAAATGAACATGTAATAAAAATGTAAACGACCTCTCTCTCTCTAATAATTATTTTAAAAAAGTTTTCAATAAAAGTTATATATTTCCAGAAACAGTGCTTTCAATTATGTAGTCAATTTTACAATGTTTTTTTACTTTAAATTCTTATTTGTTATTTGTTTATGGCATTACTCATACATACAGAAACTTAATGTTATAACCACATACCTTTGCGCTTGCGCATGTAGTAACAAATTGACTATGTAATCTTACAATAATATGTATTATAAACTACTTAATACCTGTTATATACTCATTTTATATTACCCATATTATGTGTTACTCATAGCCTGTTCTAAATACTAAATTTGAGAACCTAATAGTTTCGAATAAATAGTACAAGTTTAAGGTGATCGTAAATACACTCCTTGTACAAGTCCCTAATTTAATAACTAGGCAATATGTATTTGAATACATAAATACTAATGGATAAAAACAGGTCAATAAAAACTGTTATTAATTAATTTGATTTAAATATCATTCTTAACTAATATAAAAAATAACCTTCAAGTATAGTTCAAATGTTAAAAGTTATATGATGTTAAGACAAGACCATATATCTTTAGAATACCACTTCAAAACGACGACTTACGTTTACTACATTAAGTATATATATTAAAAAACCAGTTCCAGTTTTACAGTAAGATATTATAAAGTTTTATTTAAATTTTAATAATAAAGCAAAACAATTAAATTTTTAATTAATTCATTGATTTCATTTTCATTTAAAGCATTTTTTTAGATGCATCAGTAAGTGCGCTCAACTATTGAGCGCACTTACCAATAAATCAGAGGTATACGTAACACGATGTTGCAACTTACATTAGCCAAAATAGCTTGAGTCACTCAACGTAATGGCAATACACAGGGCACTAAACGTGAAAGAATCGCTAACAATTTGTTAACATGGTCCAAATTAGATAAAGAAAAGATTTATTATGGAATGCCTAATGAATTTGTAATGTAGAACGACTAGATTGCTTACTACAAAGCAATTATTTTTACAAAAGTTATAAATGGGTTTTTAAAAAAGGACAACCAAATAAACAAACTTAATACAAAAAACATAAATCTTAAAACTTACATTATATAAATAACTATGGTGTCCGAAATCATAGGAATGCTTAATACATCTTAAGTAATATAAATATTAAATAAAAAAATGTAAACGTCAGTGATACAGTTTTTCTAGATCAAGAAAAATAATTATTATTCGTTTAGCTAAACACTTAGTTTTACAAGTAAAACCTTTAAATGAATAGCATTTTTTTTAAACAAAAACATTTAAATATATATAGTAATATGATGTTAATAAAATTTCATCATACAGTTAAAGATGTAAACTCCAGTTATTTATGTAAATTACAGTTCAAACTGTATAGTTTCTAAGTAAACCAATGAAACATTATAGGAAACAGATTAAGCAGTTTCAAAGATACTTTTGTGGTTCACTGTATAAGCTGGCCATAACGTTCCAATGATCCGTCGTATTGCCACCATGGAACAATACAATCCCATCACTATGCCTGTCACGTATATTTGTATAATTGCGGTGACGCTGGGTAGTTTAGAATTAAGACCTGCACAGATCCACACTGTATTATATTTCGAAAACTCGCTGGATACATTCAAGGTTCTAGACAGTGATGACTGTGCAAAAGTAGACGTAACTTTTTGCACACTTTTCGGTGGAAATATATTTCAAATGCAAAACAAACAAGAAAAACATGAAATGATGCTAAGCGTCCAAAAGAGAGATGAAGCGTTGTTAAGAACATTCCGGCTCTCAAGTTTTAAGAAGCAAAGAGATGTGTTACAAGGCAGGTGATTTCCTACTGTGCCACTGAGGTAGGTAAATGTATAACGATTCAGTCAAAGATTATATCGTACTAATGTCCTCCAAAAATACTTCTTTTTATCTTTTTTATAACAGAATTATTTACCATTTTAATAACAGAAGTATTTTCTGGGTGTCCAATATACCTATTTGCTATATTTTGACTATGAGTATGCTGAATAGACATAGATATGTATAGTACGGAGTACAAGACAGAATATATATATTCTTCTGTAGAAATTTTTTGAACATTAGGACACCTGTTTTGTTTGTGGTCTCACTGAAATAAGGCCATAGATAGTAAAGCATTGTCTCTCAGAGTAATTAATTTTTCGTGGCTGGAAAACAGTATTGTTTTTGATCCATTAATTAACTTTCATGTAGGCCTGGAATCGTACAACAGATTACCGTGTTAGTAAGGTAGTAGCTAGCCTCTATGCAATGAAAGTAGATATTAGGATAAAGCATAATAAATAATTATCATACATTATCCTGAGACTAAAACTTCATTAGTTATCAAGACGAGTAAGAGGATACTTTATCTATAGACAATACAAATAATCAAGTAATCTAAAACTAAAGTAGAATTAAAAGACAATAACGAACCGTTATTTCTGATACTCAAGGCGGAAATAAAAGAAGTAGGAAGTTATTACAAAACTTAAAGGAACCTTTATTTTAGTGCTCACTCCGTGCTATTGAATTACGAAGGATAACGCCTTTCGGCCACTGACGTCAAAAATAACGAAAGGCCAATATTCGCATGAGGTTAAAATTACACAAGCAATTTCTCATTGATTTAAAAAATCAAACGAGAGAGACATCAATGTGATAAGTGACACGTCTGCCCATACCAATGTGGCGATAGTAAGGGTGTTACATGTAGCAAATCATTTTATCCGTCACTTTTACTGATAAGCTGTTTAGTCTCATTACCCCAGTAATTTCACTAGCTACAACAACCTTTAAACCAGAACACAGTAGTGCTGGCATTATACTGTTTGACGGTAGACATAGGAGCTGCGGTGGTACCTAGACGGTATTCAATAAAAGAGAGCTGCCACCAGTAAAGTTTAACATTTCACAAATCAGATTATGTATAGTTTGATATTGTTACATTTATTGATTCTGAAGGTCTGATAGATAAAGTCCAAAATCAAACTTAGTAACCACATAAATAATTTTTTTTTTTAAAGTTTAACTAAGGGTAAGTAAAAATTATTATGGGTTATAAACAACTAAACTGTTTATATATTGTCCACAAAGGAATGAAAGACGTCTGCGGATGTACATTTAAAAAAATCAATATTGCTTATGTATTAATAATATGTAATGTTTAAAAATTTTTCTAAGTCCGTTTCATCCAATTTCACGGTCGCTCTGTTATATTATGGTAGATCTGTATCGCGATAGTCGCCTGGTACCGTGAACGATACAATGATAGATATAATTATCCCAGCAAGTTGTGTTTTGTGCCTGAATATATTAGTTTTCATATAACACAGGTTTAAAACTAAATAAAAATTAAATGAACAAAAATACATTCCACAGAAATAAAAAACTTCAAAATTTAATACTACTGTGATCTCATTCAGAGTAATCCTCCTATCGTCGATAAATCCATAAGAAAATTTTGGATCAGACTTACTGATGGTAAGTCTTCATTTTCAGACACTGACGAGGTTGCAATTATCCCAGTATCTATTTTTCATTGAAAAAAAGCAGTCTTTTGGCTCAGTGATGAGATACAAGCGTCGGTAAAATAATAAGAGTAATAAGATTTAAAATCTCGTATCATAAAGACGTATACGTGAACATCTTGATCCTCTCGTTATTTTGTTGGGTAAAGAAAAATAACTTTATGTATTCCTAAAACAAAAAGGCACCAACAAGTTTCAAGATAAAAGTTGAAATTAATTAATGCTTTAAAGTTTACTATCATTAGTAATAACCTTTTTTTTTAGTATTTTAAAAAAGGAAGTTACATCGTTGTACTTTTTCTTACAAAGAATTATCTTGCTGTAGGCATGGATAAAGAAACAGGCGCCGAATCGATAACCCTCCCTTCGTGTACTTACGACTGTGACTATATGACTATTCAAGTGCATTCAAAAACAACTTCGGCTCAATTTTCAAGGTGAGTTAACCTGTCGCTACAATAATTACTTATTACGGGCTGTTGGTTAAACATAGGTAACATTTAATAATGTGTAACAACTGCGTCGCTCTACAAAGCTTCACGTAAACATTCTGGTTTTGAACAAGTTCTTATTTGTGTCTCGAATATTTTCCAGAAATACGTTAACGACAACTATTTATATATTTATAATTTCATTTAAGTTGTCGGTGTACGAGACATTTGAGCGAATGTTGCATTCAAATTTACATTACTTTTAAAATAGTTATTGTAATACAAAAAGTTTCAATATTATTCAATAAGTTTGCCTTTAAAAATTT
The DNA here is from genome assembly GCA_018246255.1 of Pachliopta kotzebuea. Lineage (NCBI taxonomy): Eukaryota > Metazoa > Arthropoda > Insecta > Lepidoptera > Papilionidae > Pachliopta > Pachliopta kotzebuea. The sequence goes on along the minus strand of DWLS01000126.1, from coordinate 26,726 downwards.
TTTGTATGTTATTGGTATGGGTCCTTATATATTTTGGTATATTCCTTTAAATAAAAAACACATATTCCCAGTAGATGTTTCCATACTTTAGCTAAAAGTCTGGAGTTATGAAAATTAAGTAGTAAATATTAAAAACGTACTATTATGATATACATAGTTACTGAGTTTTTATATATATTCCCATGTTAGTTTTAAATATTGAATATTTATTTTAAAACTTTTAATAATATAATGTTATTATTGCTATTATTTTTAACACCTAAATAGAGCGAATTCTCAATGTACTATGCTATGTGTACATACTTGTGTTTATATCTTATGTAAAATGGCAATTGTCAGTAACGTTATACCGACCACAAATGATATAATGGTTTTGTTGGTGATCGTATGCACTAGAAAATCGAACCTAACCATAATGTTCTCGTATTCGCGAAATACTATACTTTTGATATCTAGGTTGCCATTTTATAGTAGTTATTTATTATTAACATATAAATTAAACATCATCAAAAAAAAAATTCTTAACCACAAACCCGAAATGTAAAAAGATTTATAGGAAGAAAAAGTCTCTATATTACTTTTAGGTAATAAAAGCACTGAAAAATTATAGTCTTTTCTATCCAAAGGTTTATCGTAGTCAGTATTAGTACTAGTTATAGATTCTATTATAAGTTGAGACACGTAAACTTAGAAAATTTTATATAATGAATACGAAATTATTACTATACGTAAGTGAAGAACGATTAACGATGAAGCGGTGGCTATGTTCGTATTACATCACTAATGTTGCAGAATCCAAGTCGAAGCAGAACTGTTTGCGACAGTGCTGGTCATTAACCCACCTCTATACCAGTGAATCTCTCTACTCGTTTCATTCTGTTACATGCTTCAATATAAAAGTTATCATATTTATTTATCCCTTACGAATTAATCAGTAAAAAACATTCATATGCCACTCACACTTCACCTGACCTTGTTGGTTTGCCAACATGGACCAGTCGCAACACAAGGTAAATTTACAACAGAGGCTATTTTTCAATAAAAAAAATTAAACATTATGAAGTAGTAGAAATGAAGTTGCTTATGTAGTTATTAAGAACTAATTTTAAGGCAATTTATTGCGTTGGATTGTATTTGAATCGCAAAAAGCATTTATAGGCGTTGGTACTGGCTCAATGAAATTGATCAGGCCACCGAGACTATAAATCATAATAAAGAGTGGACAGAACTAGACTTTATTTAAACGTCTAATTCTGTCCACGGCAATATTTGAAAAGACTGCATAAAAGAAAACTACTTAATCCATTACACAATCTACATAACTTAATCCTTGTATAGATAAAACATATTAAAGCAACAAAAAACGAGAACAATATGTCATTTAAGGATGAGGAAACCTAAATTAAGTAACCGGATACTGAAACGGTGCATTTGGTACTAATGTTACTTATTTAATTCTACCTACGGCAATAGTGACCCACATTTTCGTATATAATCAATTATTATCGTATACAATTAAGAATTTATAAAAATCATTTCAGTCATTATATTTCAAATTAATTTGTGAAAGTTTTTAAATCTATTAACATTGCAATTTAACGTTCATAGGTATGAATCTCGTAATATTTTGTAATTATGTTTCCGTTTTCGATTTTCTTAAAGTTAAATTTTTTTGATAATAATGTTTCGAGCATATTCGGAATTTGGTTCAAAACACTATCTTCTCTTACTACTTAAGAGAATTATCATCACCGTTCATAGTAGTATAAACTTTGCCCATATCATTTGGTCCAATAAATTTTAAAAATTTTTATAAAAACTTAGTGGCAAATGTATGTAAAAGCAGTTCTGTCTAGTTTAATAAGGGAATTAATAGGTACAAGGTAACGAAAAGAAAGTTGGGTGCAAGTTTCTTCAACACTGATCTCTATCAACGCGTGGGAAGCATATTTCTCCGGTCTATTTGTTATGAGATAGATTTCTATAATTATACGTATAGGTGTTTGATGTGAGCGATTATTTTGTATTTCATGGAGAAATCTGTTGGCTAACTGGCAAGAACCTACTAACCAGAGAGGAATTAAAAAATAAACTAAGTCTATAGCGTTGATATTTGGATCTGTTTTAGTTTTTCCGTTACTAATTAGCTATTACAAATATAATATTGGAACCTAAGAGCTCAAATTCAGAATATATGGTGGATAAGAAAAACAAGAAGTGTGTAAACTACATATAAAGAAAATAGTTGTAAAGACATTAACAATTAACGTAGACAATAAGAAACAAAGTGAAAATGAATTATTTTAAATACTTATACATAATAATAAATGGACAGAAAAATTAAACTAAATACAAATTTGGTAAATCAAAGAAATGAAACAGTTTTAATTATAAATTTAAGATAAAAAACTAAAAAAAAAAGTAAAATTTAAACATATTTCATACATGTTAAGGTAAATCAATTAGAAATTTAACTTAAAGTGTTCTTTGTCTATGTTCAGTCTCTCTCTCTCTGTTTAGGAAAGAAAGAGAAGAAAAATATGGATACCGTTTCCCAATATTTTCTAGTGTCGTTTAATTTCTTTGTATTTATATATTTTATTTTATTTTCTTTGTATGTTCAATCGTCTGTACCGGAACATCCACCATCTTAGGTTCACGGTTAATTTTAGATCTGAATGTTGTTTTATTCACATTAGGAAAAAATTATTAAAGTCACATTCAAACGTTATTTCAAGTTAACGCTCCCAAACTTTTTTAGCAACATTTTCTTTTGTATGATTTATGTCCTAAGTGATTCTATTGTTCGTCAAATAATAACCTTAACTAACATGACAATAAAAATTTATAGGTTTGTTGTTAGCTAAATCAGGTTATTAATTTGTATTAAATACATCTATTGCGCAAGCATTTTTTTTAAATTTTAGATTTGTTGTTTGTATTTCAGTAACTAGAAGGACAATAGATTTTTGCGCAGTATTGCTTAAACATTAGTTGTGTATTTAAAGTTTTGGATACATGTTAACTAAACCGTGCCAAGTTTGCGCCAATGACAAGTACCAATTTTAAAATAGCCATGTGGTCTCAATTTGCTTCGGGTGCCATGGTACATTGCCTCATTGTTCGTCGCGAAATAGACACCTTGACGATCCAAAGCAACAAACTTGGAAAACTTCTTTTATTATCCAACAACACAGTTTGCTATTTAAGTCTACAATACTTTACAATAAAGTTCTTTTTGCTACTTATAACAATAGCGACCAATTCAACGAATTTGCCAAATAATGAAGACAGGAACAGTAACGACGAAATAACAAACGATTTGTTGCTACTTCACAAACGTTGCTCTAGTGATACAGAATCACTTATTTTTAAATAAATTGTAAACTTTACGGGTCTAAATTCACAATTTCTGACAATAATTGTCTATGAAAAAGATTTTAAGGTCCATAACTTTTAACATAAGTAGTGACCTAAAAGTTCAGCCAGCTAGAAAAGTCATAATATTTGCCAATTTGAATCGGAATTCGTTCACAATTTTACATTTTCCCTTGCCCTTACATTTTTGAGACAGATTTCATAATTCTTTTGAAACCACCTGTTTTCGTACCTACATCAATTACCTGTAAGAAAAATATTGACGAAAACGATATCCTAGTTATCAAAAACATGTACAAGTGTAAAACTAATAAGTTACAAGCCGTTTGACTTTAAATTTTGATACACCTTTTATTTGCCTGGTATATTTAGATTGTTATCACGAAGGTCCAACATATAGGAATAACAATTTTATTAGCAGAATTATAATAAGGTACGTTTCCTTTGATACATGCTAGATAGTTTCAAATCATTGAAAATTATGATTATGATCTTACTGTTATCGACAAATTTAAAATAAAAAAGTTATTTTGGTATTTTTTAAAACATCTTCGATAAAAGAATTTATATTATACTGCGACAAAAGTTACAGCATCATATGTACTTAACGATGTTTCACTCAAGCTACTGATATTAGGTATTATCAAGAATAAAAAAGAAATATCTGTACCTCTTACACATATAAATTATAATTATACTTTACACATATAAAACATAACCCTGGATAGAGACATGTTACAAACGTTCGTAAATTTGAGACATATCCGCACCTACTTGCACTTAGACAACATAGAACATAGATAAAAACGTGAAAAAAGAAACATTAAGAGAGGTACTAATTATTCATATAACTTTTAGTTCCGCAGATATTACTATCAAAATAAAAAGCAATTGCAGTTAGACTAAACCACGCCTGCTGTACTTTCGCAATAAACGCTAAACTATTTGGTTATTTCTTGAGTCCGTGGTATAGAATCAACGGTACGTAAATGATCACCAAAAAACAGAAATTTAATTATTTATATTCAACCGGAAATTTCGATATAGTATATCGCAAACATTTCAATAAAAAGTTAATCTCCTTGTTTAGATGCAAGTGTCAAATATAAAACATGGTTTGTAGCAAACATTATTGAAATAAATGTTTAAAAAATTATAACATAAATCGTTAATGTTTCCTTGGAATAACAAACCTGGAAGCATGTTCATATCATCTATTTATATTAATTTTTGATCATTGACTTTTCCAACAATGGAGTAATGATTGTTCTTGCCACTCTTGGTATGCTGATGGCGCAATATATTGTTACAGGTCCAAGGAAAAGCCGCTCTTCTTTGGAGATATTCCTTCTTAGTCGCCTTTTATGCCACCGTAAAGGATAGAATGGCTATGTCAACGTTCTTACCCGCTCTTATAAAATATTTTAATTATATAAAATACTTCAATTTATTATTCTTAAAGTACTAAGGAATTAGATTTTTAGAATAAAAAGTCCTTTGACAAAATTTAAAAAAAAAGTCTATATGTTTGTTCTAAATCTAAGTATATTATCCGGAAGCAGGCGCTGCTTAAGGAAAGCACTCAGCATCGTCTCAACCTCGTAGTACCATTTACCTTAACCCGACCACGTTGCAGCCTTCGTCGCGACCTCGTCCTATTCCTTTCATTGGTATCTTAACAATCTTTTAATATGCACCATCACAAATTTAGGTCCACTTGTTTTCCGCTGTTTTTCCCCGAGGGCGGATAATTAAAGATAGATTGCAATTGAAATATAACTTCTGAACACTAGTTTTATAAATTCATAAAATAGAAATAAACACTGCTTAAGAAAAACAAAGGTAATTTTTTTTTAACGAAAACTATTAAATCTATTATAAGATCATTCAACCTTATATCTAAGAACCGTAAATATCAACACAAAAACCATAGGTAATACTTATACTCCGAGACCCACAGGCGGTATCATCACAAATAAATGGAAATTCGAGATATTTGACTGAGAGAAAAAAAAATAGAAAGAATGTTATTTATGCCTGACACAAACGCCCACTTAACAGATTGTTTGGAACATCGAGAAAGTGGAACTGTATTAGCATACCAGAAAAGTAAACATGATGTTTTAGATTTTATTTTCGAAAAATTTATAGTTGTAAGAAATTTAAAGGACTGAGTAAGTTTATAATAAAAATTTTAACAAAGATAAATAGTAGGGTTAATAGACTAGACTACTTGTATTATCGTGTGCTATTCCATCAAGGGACTACACCGCCACTCAACATCAGGTTACATCATATTCAAACACTAGTCTACAATATACATAACAATACAATGAAAAATAATCTTTCGAATTCCCAGCTTTTGACGGAGGGGTAATTACAAAGTTATACGAACCTACAAATATTTCTATACTAATTTTGTGCTGATTAACCAAAAAAAAAACTCCGAGAAGAAAAGCGATTTCACGATTAACGCTTTTTATAAAGAGGTTACTTCAATCACCGTTAATTATTTCTTTCATATAACTTACTTTCACAATTTTTTTATAAACTTCAAATAAATTCTCTGAACAATCTGGATTAGGAATAAATAATGAACAAAGTCTTAGTTTTCGTGAAAGAAAATCTTCAATTTTTGTCTTAAAAAATTCCAAATAATTAGTTTGCTTGGCTGATTCCACTTTGTTAATGGTAATTATAAATTTTCTGTACTCTTACATAGTAATAATTTCAAATAATACATAGATTTATTCTTAAAAAAAATAATCTGAATAGACATTGTCTTCTTCACGTAGTAAATTTAATTCCTATTACAATTTTTTGTTTGAAGTCTATTTATTGTAAGAAACTGGTTAAAGCGATATAATTCGATCTAGTTTCTTATTGCGAATAGATTTGCAGTGTCGAATGAAACGGCACTTTCAATAAAATTCATTAGAAAAACTTGCACTTTGTAAAGAATTTATTTGAAAGCAACAATAACCCATTCGCTGCCAAGGACACATATACTCGTTCTACTTTAAATATATTATAACATTAAATTAACAATTTTTTTTGCCACAAACAGTATAAATATGTAAAAAACTTGAAAAATACTACAAAAAAAACAAACCAAGAAATAACAGGGTTTTGGTAAACAATAACACTCAAAATATAAATGGCAATGGGAATGACTTCATATGATTTAGGCTTGGCAGCGAATGGGTTAAATAGACAATGAAATAGCAATCATTAACTTAACCAGGAGTTCAACTATCCCTCTACTTCCGTATAAATATAAACATGCGGTAAACCCGGCAAAATTCAAAAACATATAGGTTTTTAAAAAATATGTGTGCTTACTATATGATGCATTATTTTTGATAGTGAACACCGTTAATTTCTGATTCAGAATATATTATATATTATAAAATAGAACCATATGGTTCGAGTGATTTTGTCCATGAATTTCATTGTCAATTAATATGACATGTCTTTAAACGCCGAAGTATTTTAATTAATTGACATTGCTGAAGCTATATCAGGACGACCAGGAAGCAGTGGTGCGTCGATAAGGACGTATGGTTTTGTAACGCGCTGGTTTCCCAACCGAGCGACGCGCTATGCGCCGGCCATTAAAGCTACGAATAAAGTACACTATTACGTCGCCGTTTAGAGAACGTAGCCACAAATAACGGCCTCAAATATGGCAATTTTTACGTAATCTTGTAAAGTCGGCCGTGGTCATTTTTCACTTCTTAAAAAATAGATACGTTAGGTATTCACTTTTTTATGCTAATTACACAGGAATTTTAAGTACCCCCACGGTGTAGTGAGTTATCTTGTAAAATAGAAGTCGTGCCATATTTTATGAAATTTGCTTGATAGGATTTTTCACGTACTCTGCGCTAGTTACCACTTTTTTGCTGTGAAGTCATATCTTAACAAAATTACTGTGGTTGAAGAGCCAGAGAATTCTCGGTAGACCAGCGACGGCTTCATTATCACTTAATACAGTGTAAAATAAAGGATTATTGTTACCGCATTGTGGATAGAAAATAAAACAATTTAATATAGATTTTTTGAACGATCTACCTATGTTTTGTTCAGACACTGATAGTACACTTAAAAATATTAATAATTATTATTTTTATTTTAATTGCCTCTGTCGTGCAGCGGCTTATTACTTACTTTGTAACACGGACTGATTCGATCTAGTGCCATAATTGAAGGAGGTAGGTTGGTACGTTATTTCGAACGCAACTGTGTGGTAACTACTCTCTTATAGTCAGTCAATTTGCCGTTGTAATATTTATGATATTTTAATTTAAAATTAAACATCGTGAATAATTAAATCTATATTCTATCGGGAAACAAAGAGGTTAAATTTTGTTCGTATTTATTAAAATGTACGCTCCAGTTGCGGTATAAAGTTGCGGAATAGAAGCCGGCAAATATGCAACCCAGTTATGGGTCGAAGAAGTACTCGTAGTCATACATACGAACTCGTATCATGTATTACATGCAAATGAATAAGCAATTATTGTTTTCAGTAAGCACGGAAGGAACAAAGCATTGTTTATAGATTTTCCTTCTCCCGTTTTGCAATACGTAATATGAAATGTGATGTATGTATAATATACTTCAGATTAAAAAATGAGTAAGTATATACATACTTACTCATTTTTTAATCTTGTCTTTTCAAGTCTTGTCAAAAGACAAGAAAACTTCAAATATCTATGTTAATGGGTGATTAAAGTAAAATAAGGCTCTCAGCCATGAGCAAATATAACTTAAAAGAAGAAAGTATAATAAAAATCCATTTAAATTACCCATCTACCTTATGATTCAGCAAGCATGGACAAAAGGGTGTATAATATCAAATAAAAAAACAAAAATATCTGGTTAAATATAGATTATCGGAGTTACTTAATCTCTGTTTAATGCCGGGTCATCGCCTGACTACATACTGTTATTAGTCAACCAAAATGTTGGGAACAGGCATTTTGCAAAATCTCTCACCGTCAGTTCAAGGTTACAAGCATCCAATTCCACGTGTCGAGGCCTATAGTAATTTGAACTATGAATCATAATTTTTCACTGTAACACTTATCAGCGAAATCAGGATAGATTTCAACTACATCTTTAAAAATAATATAAAGAAAATTAAAGAATGAGGACGCTTTGTAAAGACTTACACTAATAATAATGTAACGGCCACTACCACACTGTCAAGACTTTGATGAAAAAGAATACTTATTATACAATGTAACTAGATAATTATTTCTACATTTATATTTTCTTCCTAACATATCATTGTTGGTAATTTTTAAAATAGCTGTTGAAAATATATTACTTCATGGATTACATGCAAATTTATAAATTGATAAACTTTTATGTACACTCATATAAAAATAGTATGGATATGACCAATCCAGGCAAAACATGATTTATGTAAACGAATGACGTATGTATGTACAATAGGTAAATATGTATAATATTATACCTTTCGTAACTTTGCATGATGCGACGTGTCGTCGACCTGGTGTTTACTTTCACAAACCACAAGTCCAAATATCAACTAGATCGTTTCTTTTATATCCTTTATAATTCTACATCGATAATAGGCGTTTGATGAATGGTTACGTTCAATTTTATAATAGTGTTCAAAAGTAATGATGATGCACCGGACGCCTTCGCCCACTCCTCCTTAGACAATTGCTATCGCTTAGGTCGTGGATGAGCGTTCACATTTCAAATCATTAATGAAATAAATAACAAGTCTAGAAGGATGTACAGGAGTAGAGTCTATAATTTTATCGTTGAGTTAAATTCAATGTGATTTACAAAAATTCGAGGCCTTTGCCAACATGTAGTACATGTTCATACCCGTATTGAAACATAATAAACACTTCATTTCAGTTCATTCAATAAGGGAAGAGTCAAGGTAATTATCCACCATGCTCGCCAAGTGCAGCTTGTGAATGTCACATTTTCTCGAAAGTCGTAGGAACTTGAAAGATGACGCTATTTTCACAATGTTTTCGTACACCAGAAATTCAAGTTTAGTGGAAGAGTTACAAGCAGCGAATTTTCAAGTTGCTCTATATACAACAAAACTATAAACTTATACGAATTAAATTTTTGATAGTTTTTGTTTTTTGAACAAAACTAATAAAAAAAAACATTTTTTAATTCGATGATTCACCGAGACAGGGGAGTCTTTTACCTGAAGGTTACTGATACGTTTATGCATTACCACATTTCGCTGGTTAAAATGGTATACACTGCACCGTATTACGATCGGTGCCTTGAGACATGTGTTCAGTGTCGTTACCTCAGTAATTTCACTAACTCACAAAGCCCTTCAAACCGGAACACAGTGATGTTTGCGCAGTACTGTTTGGCAACAGAAACAGGAGATGCGGTGGTACCTACCACCAGAGCAAAACTAAGCGCATTATATTCAAAAGCAACATACCTAAAAGTATTTTTTGGAAAATTTCATACATACATTACCTTCCACGCAGTGTGCGCTACGTTTTAGTGAAAGGTTGTTGTAAACTGCTGGTCAAGGAGATCTGCACTGATAAACACAATATTATAAAATCGTCTGAAGGCTTTGATGCGTCCAACTGTCCATGTTTTAAAATACTTACATTAGTTTAAAAATTATTTTAATAAATTCTCTTCTTCAAATGCGACCCGTGAAAATTGAGGACAAAGAAAAGGTTGTTGTAAATTGTACTAATCGAATATTTTCCAGAATTTTTCTTATTCGTCTACGCCACGAGACGAACAAGGCGTTCACATAATAGTAACTAATACGCTTGCCCATAACAACGTGGGACTGGTTAAAATGGTATATACAACACCACAGTGCGCTCTTTACCGTGAGACACAAGGTGTTAAGTCTCGTTACCACAGTAAATTTGTTATCATACAGCACCCTTCAAACTGTAATACAGTAACGTTTGCATGATACTGTTTGGCGGCAGAAACAGGTGTTATTTACCTAGATAGCCTTCGGCAACGGAGAGCTACTACCAGTAAAATTTATATAACAGAAGAAAGTGTGATGACATATTTAGTTTTACCTGAATCTAAAAAATATGAATTGTGTCCGCATTTAAATTGAGCTGTCTTATATATGGGAAGTTATTGACGTCACTTGTAACTTTATTTGCTTTCTTTTAAAAAATTCGGGTTTAAACACTGATTACTTACTCCGTTCGTTTAAAATTAAAATATTGTAAAAACATTTAATAGTGACTTAGCTAGGGCTTGAAAAATTTACTAAGGTTTGTAAATAGGATTCTTTGGTTGGACTTCTTTCTTTGAAACGCTTTGATACTTCGTATAATAGACAATTTTAAAGTCTCCCTACATATTGTAACAGGAAATATATCATTATTTGTAAATATTTGCAAACCATGATTTTAACTATCTATCTGTACCGTGTACACTGTAGTGATACATATTTACTATACCTTTGACCAAAGTTCCTGTAAAAATAAAATACGTGTTCTACAAGTTCTCAGCACACAATAAAAAACTAAGTAATATCTAATTTTCCAATGAACTCAAATATTTATCTTTGATTACAGATGGGTTGCAAAATAACAATTGTGGACGACATTCTAAATAGGTCTTTCTACAAATTGGGTCTAGTCGTCGGCAAACAACCGGGATACTTCATCATAATTCCAGTCCTGCTAACACTTCTTATGGTCACCGGATACCAACGAGTACATTACGAAATGGATCCTGAGTATCTGTTCTCGCCAGTCAGCGGCCAGGGTAAACTAGAAAGGAGAATTGTGGAAGAGCATTTCAAAGTTAATTACTCCCATAGATTTAATGTTGGTAGAATTACACGCGCAGGTACGTTTGATGTTAAACTATTTTTAAATGTTTATAATTATTTTCTATCTAAAAATAAATATTTGCCTCAACAAACATTTAATACATTCAGCATTACAACAGTGTGACTTATTGATTATTTTTATCATTATATCTACGGCAATGTTTTGAGCAATTATTATCAGGTAAAAACTCTAAATTTATAATTTATGTACATTAAATTTTTTGTGTTGTAAATATTTACCTGACTTTCATACTTAGAAATGTTTAGATGACTTTCGGTAAATTACCGCAAGGTTTAATAGTTATATATTAATAATTTATAATAGCAGCTTCGAACTTACCCCAAATTCTTAATATAAGAAACTAAATAATATATTGAAGTTACAATAAAGTGTTACAATGTCAAAACTCTAAAAATTTTTTTCATTGTTTATTAAAAAAAATTAGAATTGCTAAACCTTGTCGTGTCAGCGTCATGATCAAGTTTGAATTCCAGTTAGATTTTAAGTAAGAGTCTTTCAAAATATGAATAAAACGAAATATTATGTAATAGGCAGGTTCGGGCGCGTAATAATCGTGGCAAAGGACAACATCACCAACATGCTAAGAACTGAAGTCTGGAAAGAGCTCCGCCAGTTAGATGAACTGGTTCAAAATATTACTGTGACATTGCCTAGCGGTGAAACCTTCACTTATCGAGAAGAATGCGCGAAATGGGAAGGCCAATGCTTTGTCAATGATATCCTTAATTTGGATAAGATTATTGGCGAAGTAAGTGTAAATTTTTATACATAACACTAAAATAAAGAAGAATTAATAAATGACAACTGAAGTATTCCGTTGTGGTATGCGATACAGGATAAAAAAATATCGATCATGGTAATGGTATATATTATCCAAAGTAATAAAATAAACGGCTTTTATGCATCGTACACTTTATCTGTGTCGTAATACTATAGACGGTTTTTTCAACAATAAAATAGGGCCCACGCTTTTTCTTATCTTTTCATGAAGTATTTTAACTAGAAACCTCATATTTTAATACAAAGAACATTAAATTACGTACCTTTAGAAACCATAACAATAGACTATTACTCACGAATGACAGATACTAAAACCGCAGATCACAATCGGCGATTGATGACAAAGCTCATCGCAGCCGTTTGAACATATGACTTATTCTTCCTCGTAAAACTTTCATCATTATTAAATAGTGAGACTACCGAATGAGTAATCTTTGAATAGGTTTAGTTTAAATTGGTAGCTAAGACTGTCCATCATACAATTTTCCCTTTCTTTTAAAAGGTTGAACAGGGCGAATTGAACTTGACGTTTCCAATAATGTTTAATCCCGTAACATGGGAGGCTCACGCTTTTCCGGTGTACTTCGGTGGTTCTAAAGTTGTAGATGACACCATTGTGTCGGTACCAGCTGTTCAACTTGTGTGGTTCGTCAGGACAGATAACAAATTACAACAAGAAAGGTAAGGCCAGTGTCATTAAAAACTTAATCGAAAAATAAGGAGAATGTCGTAGACTCCAGCTTCTGTACAAAAAATACTATTGAAATAATTATAAAACAAACAGTAAATATTGTCAATAACAAAAGAAAATTTGTATGAGAGCAAATTATAAGAATTGTTTGGGTTGTTATAACATTCATATATGTGCAATACAAGAAACCTGTGTATTGGAAGTAGCCTTAATTATGATATGAAAGAAAACACACAGAAACTATTGTATAGATTCTTTGTCAATAAGCGCTATGTTAATTTTCATACAAAAAGTCTTACGGCTTGTTTTTGATTTCAATAGAGTCGCACTTTATGAAACAACAAAATCTGAATAAAATCCCAATATAAATAAATAGACACCGATCTTCACACCTTTTAAAAAACTGTTTTGAATACTAAATACTGCGTTCGAAAATGGTAATAAAAATTAATGTATGTCCGAAAAGAAAACCTGTAACAAATCTAGATTTGTTATTAAACCTAATTACTGCAAAATAAGCAATAATCTAATACAAAAGTGAGATAGACATTACTTTTAAAAAGTAAATTTCTAGGAAAAGAGTATTTGTAGACGCTATTGAGAGCAACTTTAAATTTTTAAGTAATCTTAATGTTCTCCTATTAAATTGCAGAGGCGCTGCGTGGGAGGACGCATTTCTCGACGAAGTGGGCGTAGCAGAAGACACTGGAAGATTCAAACATATTTCTGTTGCCCGCTTCGCTTCGCGAACTCTCGACCACGAACTAGAAAAAAACACACGTACAGTCGTGCCTTTTTTCAGTTCAACTTTTATTTTAATGGGGATTTTTTCTGTAATAACCTGTATGATGGGAGATTGGGTTCGCTCGAAACCGTGGTTAGGCCTACTCGGAAATATTTCAGCGGTAATGGCCACAGTTGCAGCTTTTGGGTGTGCAATTTATTTAGGAATTTCCTTCATAGGAATTAATTTAGCTGCACCATTCCTAATGATCGGTAAATAATTTTCGACTACATGTATTAGCTAACTGACAATGGTTAAATGTAAAAAAAGTAATAAATTCGTTTTACAGGCATAGGTATTGACGACACATTTGTTATGCTGGCAGCGTGGCGGCGAACATCGCCGAAACTTCCCGTGCCAGAGAGAATGGCAACAATGCTTTCCGAGGCAGCTGTTTCCATAACGATAACATCGGTTACCGATATGCTTTCCTTTTTTATTGGCATCTTTTCACCATTTCCGTCGGTACAAATATTCTGCATGTATTCGGGTAAAGTTAGACACATCTCAATATAATTAGGTTATTTTTTAAAGCAATAAATTTTTTATTAAATTCATAAACCATTTTTAAGGCTTGGCTGTATGCTTCACATTCGTATGGCACCTCACATTTTTTGCCGGTTGTGTAGCCGTGTCGGGTTATCGCGAGAAACAAAATAGACATACTATCACATGGCTGAAAGTTCTGCCAGAATCAAGAGCCCGGAAAGGTAAAACTACTTAAAATTTTGTTACTATAGTACAATTCCATTCTGATATCGTAATAGTTAAGCAACCGAACGAAATTACTATAGTATTGTATATTATCAGATTATTGAAAACAGGACGCAAACGTAATAAGACTAATTTTATATATCGAAGAACAATAGCGTCCGTTTCGCTATATCATAAATGTATATACATTGATTCTTGTATATCAGAGGTTCCCAACCACGTGCCCACGGAACTATTCGTATGTGCTCGCCACTATTCTACAAAGACTGATTTTTTCTTAAACATTAATTAAAAATGTGAAATATTTTTATTTATTTGTTATATTTAATTTTTTTTTTGGAGTGGCCACACCACTGGCCAATAATATGCAATGTCAAAGATCACTTTAACATATTTTTTTATAAAATGTATTTTTTGTTTGTGTTTTTTGTTTACGTTTCTATATAAATTTCTCTGGGTGTATGCATTTTGAATAATAATTTTATTATTTTGGAACATTTTTGTTTATTATTTATTAATAAATTATGAATATACGAAAATAAATTATGGGAAAGTGAGAAGTTATAGAAGTTGGTCGACTAAAAATAGGCGGTGCCGCCTGCCACTCGACTGATATTTTATAATGTGCTCTAGAGTACAAAAAGGTTAGGAACCCCTGCTGTATATGATAGACCTAATGAACGTTAACCAAAAACAAGTGATTTCACGCCTAAGTTACAACTTTTGTATAAATATTAAGGAATTAAAAATAATATTGTCAAACAAAAACCAAAAAATTTTCTTCTTAATCGTTGTTGTCTTGAGAGAGTGATCGTAGTCATCAAGTAATTGCAGTGACCAGTTCCACTAGGCGCATCTAAGTAAAAAATAACTAACACGTTTTGTTCTCAGAAGAAAAATTGTGGTTGTACCGAATATTCTGCAGTGGTGGAATTGATGTAGCTGACCCAGACAATCCCATAGACAACAAAGAGCATTGCATAATGGCTTTCTTCCGGACCACTATGGCAAATATACTCAACAACAGTTTGGTGAAGGCATTAGTCATTCTCGTGTTTATAATATACTTAGCCGGCGCCGGCTACGGAGTTACAAATCTTAAGGAAGGATTAGAAAGAAGAAAGCTGTCTAAGGTGGATTCGTATTCTGTAGAGTTCTTTGACCGCGAAGATCTCTATTACAGGGAATTTCCCTATAGAATACAGGTAAAAGAATATTTGCCGTGTTTCGTAAGAAGATTAAATGCTCACTGATCCTAAAGCTTGTGAAGCAATTTTTAAGTTAATGCAATTAAGGAATGATTGTTCGTTCACTGTTAACCTAATTCAAATTATTACCACTTTCACAGGTTGTCATTACAGGAAATTACAATTATTCCGATCCACAAGTGCAAGAAGAAGTTGAAACTCTTACTCAGAGATTGGAAAATACATCATATATATCAAACTCTTTGTACACTGAATCGTGGCTACGAACGTTCGTCAATTACGTATCGAGAAATAACGATTACTTGAATGTCACTATTGATAATGAAGTTGATTTTATCAAAAACTTAAAAGAGGTAAGAGAGGAAAAAAAAGTTTTCATGGTTATTTTAATTTAAAATTTTACATAAATATGATATGCAACTTATTATGTTTTTAGTTGTGGCTCTTCCCTGCCAATCCGTTTTCTTTAGACGTGAAATTTAATGAAGCTGGGGACCAAATTGTAGCATCGAGGTTTTTAATTCAAGCCATTAATATCAGTGGTACTAACCATGAAAAAGAGATGGTTAAAGCTCTTAGAGAAGTTGTGGCACAGTCGCCTTTGAACGCTTCAGTTTTTCATCCATATTTTGTTTTCTTCGATCAGGTAAAATATTTATTTTTACATAATACTTACATAAATGTAAATCAGATTTTTATTGCCTGTTTTTGTTTCAGTTTGAACTGGTAAGGCCCACGTCACTACAGAATCTCTGTTACGGCGCGCTAATGATGATGATAACGTCTTTCATTTTTATTCCGAATATTTTGTGCTCTTTATGGGTGGCATTTAGTATCATATCTATTGAAATTGGTGTTGTAGGTTACATGGCACTTTGGGATATTAATTTAGATTCCATATCGATGATCAATTTAATCATGTGCATAGGTTTTTCGGTTGATTTTACTGCACACATTTGCTACGCTTACATGGCATCAAAAGCAAAGACGCCCAACGAGAGAGTTAGTGAGTGTTTATATTCTTTAGGCCTTCCAATAGTTCAGGGTTCATTCAGCACAATTCTAGGAGTAGTTGCGTTACTGCTGGCGGACAGCTACATATTTTCAGTTTTTTTTAAAATGGTATTCATGGTAATATTCTTTGGTGCTATGCATGGATTGTTTCTGCTGCCTGTTTTACTATCACTGTTTGGACCGGGTTCGTGTACGAGAAAAACTGACGATATTAAAATGTCAAAACTTGAAAAGAGTTTTCCCCATCCATATTGTTTACCGCACCCACAATTGGTTTTAAATGATCATATCTTTAACGGGAAAAATATCAGTCCCAATGGTGTTTACAAAATTTATGGTGAGGACAAAGACTTAGGAATCGGCACATCTGGAGAAGACACAAGCGAAAGCAGCTCAAACCAATCACAGCGGAGGCAGATCGGAGACGAAGGAACTACCAGGAAGAAGTACGAAGACGGTTGGAAACGGTCGAACTATCAAAGCACCAGCCAATTCCAGCCTTCTGGGGAGTTAGACCTTTACGGACATGAAACAGACAGAACTTGGCAAAGGCAACGTCATGAAGAGAACCGTCGAACTGGCGAAAATTACCGTAAAAGTCGAGAGACACGTGTAGATGATGATTGGGTAGCACCACGGAAGACAAGTGACGCAGGACCTCGCCGCGAAGGGCCTTACAGAGTGACGCGAGCTCATTCACATCACAATATTCACAAGAACCGTTCTCCAAGACGTTCCAACTCTCATCATAACCTTGAACACTTAGACTACGTATCGGAAATGCGTTTTCCCTGACAGTAACTAAGTAATTGCATGTTGCATACAATGTTAGGTAAAGTTTATTTCAAGTGCTCAATGTTTGGACCAAAGTTTTTCTTTTCCTGAATGGGAATCGATATTTTGCGCTTATTTGTAAAACGAATGTTTTATTAATTACCATAGTAAACACATGGTACTTTTCATTATAAGATTAAGTACTATATATGTACGAACATAGGAAGACAAACAGGGATTAAATCTGTGACAGTTAAAATTCTATAACAATTCTACGTAATTATTATAATGCAGCCATTGATTAGAGAAATTAAAATTTAACAACCACCACATAAAAATATTTTTAAAGCACACAATGCTTATATACAAGATAAATGGCAGTTATTTTTCGGTTTATATCTAGATCCCAGTTCCGTATATAATCAAAATGTGGTCTGTAGATAATAAAGGATATTTATATATAACTATAACACTATCTCAGAGGAAGAGCGAACAATAGTTGCATACATAATTTATTATATCATTATCAGTTCCTAAAATCTAAATATAGGACAACAAATCTACTTCCGATTTCCTCTGCTAGCAAACTCCAAATCTGGCAAAGTGTTGAAAGATAAACTCTAAATAAGTAATTATTCATAATGTTAAGTGTGATAATTATTTAATAGATCAGGGATGGGTGTGTGTGTAGCCTTAATCTTGTACATAAGTTTCCGTATTTAATATCCTCCATTATTACACAAAGCTTTAAAGTTTCATGAAACTTTAATAATTGTGATAAAAATCTGTTGCCATTATGCGCATGAGCATCTATATCTAATGCTAAATCCAATAGGTTAATAAATCTTGGAACATGTCCATTGCTTCACAATGTATTGATCAGAAGTTCAAGCTCAGTTGGGATCGAGCCCGAGCTCGTTGCTATGACAGTCTTACACAATGAGCTTTTAGAGTTTCATATAGATGTTAACAATCTATTTCACCTGTGGCCTGCATTGCCACTTCATGACTGAATAATGTAAATACTTGAAGTTGTTTTGTATGAAATAAAATTAGTTTTTTTATTATTTTGTATCTTTTATTTACTACAATCTAATAAGCCTTATTACGTGCGTTTACCTTGTAAAATTTATTTTTAATTTACTATAAATTAAAATAACAGTTAATACAAGTAGTAATAATTAAAGACAAGCCTGCAATACTTTGCAAGTAAAGTCTAGACAGGCTTCTCATGCATCTCCCGTAAAATGTCACTACAGAATAAAATTAAATCCTTAGTTTTGAACCTGTCGCTTAAATATTTTTGTATTACCGATAAACGAGCACTGCTATCTTCTAAAGAGATTGACTTGAAATATTGGTCTAATAAAGCACTCATTGTGTCAAACTTATTAGAAGTATCAATTTTTTTCATCAACGTATTCATGATAGCGGTTAGAGAAAGGTCGCTTGCAATCTCCTGCTTCGAAGATTCGTCAAGATGCTTGCATAAACGATCGACGAAATCTGGTCTCTGAATGAACGAAAATAATAATTAATTAAAAATTAAATAACATAACGTTAAAATAAAAGTTTCTGTCATACAGTAACTTATTAAATGTTATATTTGATTTTTATATATATAGTTTTACTAATTTCTACATAGTAGTCATTGTTTTTTTTTTAAATTTAATTACAATAGGCATATTTGCACAAAATACTTTAACTCTCATATCTTAAGTGATAACACAATAATATTATGTTAACCTTTGGTATGTAAATTACCATGAGAAGATGCTATGGTATGCACGCAGTTTTTTTCTAAATAAAAGTGGGCGTTTATTTAAAATACTGCCATATACTATTATCTCATTTGTATTATGATAAAAAGTTATCCCAAATCCCCTCATTATTGGGGAAGGCCTATGTCCAGCAGTGAATGTCTATCGGCTGTAATCCCTGTTGAACAAAGGTTCAAATAAAAGGGAATAAAGTTACTCACAATAAAACAGAATTTGTGCACAATTTTAAGTTTTCTACAAAACTTATTTTCTCTTTACGTAAAACTAGCCTATACCGTATTTTCACTGTTAACTTTGTAATTGTAATTAGATACACCGATTTAGTTCCATCAAAATCAGTCCAGTAGTTCAGAGATTAGTTTTTGATATCAACATTTATTGCTATTTATATTGCAATTCTAATAGTCTGTTTAATTTAATACTATTAAATTGTTAAGTAAAGAATTGCTTGTCTTACCTCTGATAGAGATGATAAAATTACACTTGAAGTAGATTTTTCCTCTGGTTTTGTAGTTTGTGTAGTAATGTTACAAATTGGAAGAATGTCAGTTTGTGTTAAAGCTGATGTTAATGACAGAACTCGTGTTTGTACCGCCATATCACTCACTTCTTTCTGTTTATCCTCCGTCCGTATACATCTCTCTGATAATAAATCAGTATTCTGCTCACTAAACGTGGAATTAATCATACATTTTTTTCGGTCCGCCTCAACACTGTTTTGTTTTTCTATTCTGGATACATAATCAACTAATACTTTCTTAGCGAGTTGAACTTTAGGAGATTTAATGCAAAATCGATTTATTTCTAATTCTGTCATTTTAGCGAAGTCACCAACTGTTTCTACTGTTCCTTCAAATTCTTTCATTAACAATAACTTCATGTCTGGTGACGATAATTCTGCCGCAATATTACTTACAGGATCTTCACAATTCACTAGCGATGCGCAAATTGGATCCATGTCATTAAAATCATTTGTCCTTACTACTTCTGCTACTGGCGTTTGTTCAATTGAGCTCATTTCAATGTCATGATCACTTATACATGTATCATTATTTATAAAACTTTTTACAGTCTTTGTCAATACTTTATCTAATTTAAATATATCATCTAGCCTCTTTGAAGACTTCACGTTAACTGAAGCCCGCGACTGCCTTTCTAGACGTTTGATTGCTGAGTTCTGTGGTGAACGAATACCACTTGGTTCAATGTACTTTTTAACGCAAATCGTGGTCGATACAGGTGGATCGTGGAAGCTAACCCTTTTTCTCTAAAATATATCAACACGAAATAAAAAAAATCATAAACAGAAAAAAATGAGAATTAATATTAAAAAATAATAAATATTTTACCTTAGATGCAGGGGAAATCGTACTTTCATCAATAATGTCAGTGAGTTTTCTTTTCAAAATTGGACCAGAGGGACTGCTGTCAACAGTAGGTAGAGACCTCTTTAATTTTAGAAAATATTCACTGTCCTCATTTTCATCACACTTGTCATTATTATCATTTGCAGTATTGTACAATATTCGCAAATTACGACGGGCAGATGTGTTCGTCACAAAAGATCTTTGAATCTCCTCATGCTCCTCATACTTTTCTCGGTTAACTATTGTTGGTAATGTTTCAGGTACACATAAAACTAACATTTGAGCCGCTCTTCCTCCAGATCTTACTTGAGGACCATTTTTCTTCAAAGATAACGAAGGGCTACAATTATTTGCAATTATTTCACCTCTTGGAGGTGATTGATCCCTCTTGTCAGATGATATTTTATCATTTGTGAAAATTTCGGGAGAATCAGATTTATCAAAGGGTTCTCCATCACTTTGTACAGGTGACGATAGTGTAATAACCACAAAATCGCTACTAGTTTCTCTTGTTGGAGATATATTTTCTTCTTGTACAGGACTCAATGTTTTAATAGGAGATATCTCTAAAGTGTTATTCATAAAATCTTTTTTTCTTTGTACTTCGTCTTTTAAAGGAGAGCAATCAGTTTCGACATCTTTTATTTTGGAAATATCCGAATTATCATTTATTGACTTTGTATCTAGACTTAATGTAGCTGCGATAGGAGTCTCATCATCAACATTACAATAACTTTCTGAAACTACTGTAGATAGATCAGTAACAGGTTGCGTGTCGCATAAGGTTGATTCCTTTAATAAAACTTCCGAATTCAGAATTTGTGTGTCGTCATTAGCAGTATCAGATTTTTCATCAGAATTAACAACTGCTGAGCCATTATGTCTTATTTCTTTAACTTCTCCTGAGCTCGTATTATTTTCTGCAAGCTCTGTATCCATTTCTTCAGTATAATCTAAGCAAACACTGTCTTGTATTACTGTCTTGTTTCGAGATAGTTCAGTATCATCAATATTTTGCTCATTTTGATCATTTAAAGTATTATGACTAAAAACTTGTTGAAGATCTTTTGTCTCTTTAGGTTTTTCCGGAGTTAAAAGTGATACTTTTTTCGGAGTTTTTTTGGAAACTTTTGCAGATAATGTAGACAATGTAGATAGGGAAGAATCTTGCGAACTTTCTATAATATCTTGAGATTGTGATGAGACTACACTTTCTAACGATTCATTTTCTTTTTCATTGCTTGTCCTATTGGTCTTATTTTTATCCTTTAATTTTCTTTCAGTTTGAGATTCATTACCAACAACTTTTGATTTCCTTAATTTTTCAGATAAACCCTTTTTTCTAGCACTTAAAGGAGAAATGTCTGCTGCTGTTTTCCTAGTTAATCTTTTTTCTGACTGTAATTTTAAAAAGGGATGTCCTTCAACCATATCAATAGCCAACTCTTTTTCAATACGTGATATTTTTCTGCCAGTCTTTTTAATTGAAGATTTTGATGTGCTTACCTCTGTATTTAAATTTGAATATTTCAAATTTACATTATCGCTAACATTGTGTGTTTCTAATTCAATCGAGGTTCCTAACACTTGTGAAAGTACCTCCCTTGAGTTAATATCTACATTGCTATCAATTTCTTTTGAATCACCTATATTTATACTTTCTTCCATAACATTGTTTTGAAAACTTACTTCCCTTATTTCAGATGTTTTGGGATCTTCTCGTTTTTCACACTGATTACCTTTTATATTTGTATTACCAGTATTGTCCTGTAAATTATTGTCGGTAGCTGTATCGTAAAGCTTATCTGTATTGCCAACATTATCATTAGGCAAATTTGCTTTACTTTCTATTAACTCTGTTTCATGCGGATTGCTAGTATGTATATTTATTTTCGGAATTGTCGAATTTCGCCGTCTTTTACAAAGTAATGGTTTAAGATCATCAAATTTTTTAGGCTTTCTTTTCACTCGTGAAGGTCTTTCGGAGTATGTTTTACAAGGAGCTGAATTAACAATATTATTATTTTTTGGCTTACTTGGTGGTGTTAACATTATATTATCATTCACCGTGGAATTTAGTCCAGCGGTATCTACTTGTAAACCAGATTTTTCAATTAAATTTTTAACATTTCTAAATACTCTATCTTTTAAGGCAACTCGGGGTAACTTTGGACTTTCACTATTAATTTTTTTACTTTCTTTGATCGAACCATCTTCAGTGGGATTCTGTGCTTCTTTATCTAAATTTTCCTCTATTGTGTATTCTGTGCATATATCATCATTAATTGTCAATACTACGCTACAAGATGGCGTGTTTTTCAATACAGAAAATGCATTACCTTTTTCCGCTACAAAAGATTTACTACTTGTCGAAGAATCAACAGAGCTCATTGTGAAAACACCTTTGAATTCATCTTGTGATTGAGACAGGTCTTGATACAATGCAGGTATATCTTCTCGTGTACGTTGCAGTTTTTCTTTTTGATTATCTGTCAAGGTCTTGGGGTTAAATTTCCAATTTGACTTTACTACAACATATTCTTCACCATTCTCTACAACTGTATCAAGAACTTCTATACTTTTTTTTTTACGCTTGTTTGAAACCTCCTTAATTGTGGGAATGCTAAATTTATTATGTCCCTGAGGATCACTGATTTTTTCACTTTCATTTCGTTCTTTGGAATACTTAACTGCTGTTTCATCTTTATTTGTTTCCTGGTCAATCACTCTGTTAATTATTTCAAGATGGCTTTTAAATTTCTCACTTACTTTGAGAAAAGATATTAATTTCTTTAACTCATCTACAATAAGTGATTTTAGAGTACTATAAACTTCTTTTTTAAATAATAAATTCAGAGAATCAATAAGTTGTACAATAAAATCTAATACTTGACCACTCTGAAACAGAAAATAAAATTTAAAGTTTTACACATTTTTACTGAATTTTGTAAATAATGTATAGGTCTTTACTTACATTTTTAATTTCGAAATTACACTCAACAGTCATTTTTAAAATATTTTTAATTATTAGTATAGTTGTTCTAGCCAATTTTTCATTATTGATATTTGTGATACTATTAAGCATTAAAGTGAGAGTATCCATAAGAAATATGATGTAATTTTTGATAAAAGAGTAATCAGCTTCATGAGTTACATAACCTAATATTTCGGCAATCTTACAAATGAAGTCGCCTGAAAAAACAATAATAAAAAAATTAATGACACAAAGTTACAAGTTAAAAAAAAAACAAATTATTTTTACTCTCAAAAATACCATCCTTTATGATTTAGATAAATGTTTTCTGTGTCACTTTACTTTGCAAAGATTTTTATGTACATAAACAAATTTCATATATAAATAAATTTAATAAATACTTATATAGGTTAGATATTAACTACTAAAGTTTATATGACACTTAAAATTTTTATAAAATTTAGAAAGTACAGAGGTACCACAATGACAAATAAAGAATAAGGGATTGTAACAACTACACTACAGAGAACATCAATATCCAAATTCATATATGCTTATTTGAATTTAATGACTAAAAAAAACATACATTTATATATATGTATGTTGTATAAATAAATATTCACATTATGATCATGATGAACATGTAGAAATATCCATAGTTGGACACAGGCCAAATGTGTCAAGTCACAATAAAGAATAATATATTCAATAAACATACCATTTTCACTTGCAACTTCATTATTGTTTAAAAGAGCTAGTGATGCCAGAAATATAAAAGTTTTATTAGTAGTACCCGTAACCATATATTCTGATATTGCACCATATATAGCCTCATCAAGAGCTCCTGTCTGTTTTAATGTCACTTTTGTATATTTGTACAATGATATCCAGGCAGTCATAGAACTTTCAATCTGAACATAAGACATAACATTATTAGTAAGTTTCATCATAATTAATAAGAAGTGATTCATTCACGCACACACTTAACAACTTAGCGCTAGTTAGGATGCTCTGTATCACATTGTGCTCATCTTATTAGGATATAAGAGGTTAAAGCCCAGCAAATTCTTCAGCTATAGCACCCTTTAATCTTGGGTATAACAATGATTGCACACTATCATTGGCAGACAGAAATTAGGTCTATTGTGATATGTACCCGGACCTGGTCTCAAACAACAGTAACCATAAATACTAACATCAGAGTTGGTAAATTTTATTCATTAAAACGAAGAATGAAATGATACTAAAATCCTTACCGATACAAATAAGCTCATTGATTTCAAAGGCAATAATAATAAATTATTTAGTGTCTCTTCATGAGCATCACATTTTAATTCACATAACGAAATTGACAATGCAGTCCACAATATAAGAATATTATTTTTAACAATGGTCTTGTTCAAATAGTTTTCCATAACAAGGGTTAAATATTCTTCAGCCAAAAAATTTGTTAGTGGCATAATTTTATTAATAATTTCCTTTGCATCATATCTAAAAGAATACAAAAAATTATTCAAATTATTCAAGATAAACGTGTAAAAAGGATTTAACTATTGTTTCAAAGCTTCAACGTTTAACCTCAATTTCAGATGGTGATAAGTGGCAAATTACTCCTCCTTTCACATGTTGATATTAGGAACACAGTAATGTCATTATGGCAACAGTTTACAATGTGATGGTCATAGCTACGACTAGCTAGCTAGCAGGGGCAGGGGGGCGAGGGTTGTTAAAAGGTCTATGATTACCGAAATTCCAAAACATATACTCCCGAAATAAACCAGGACTGCCACAATGATATCTTATCTTTGGTGGAATATCACATTTAAAACTAAATTTTACATATTAATCCTACATTTCTTTATTCTTTAACATTTTTACATTAACAAATAGATACTTTTTTACTTTTATAAGTTTAATTGTACTAAATAACATATGAATGATGACAATAATGTAAAACCTTTTTTATTTGTTAGGAGAGTGAAAAAGATTGTATCAATCATCTGGGTTAACTTATTATCAGCTGCGAACAACTATAGGCTGAAATTAGGATGACTATGCAACATATTACTTAAGCCACAAAGTAATCTATTAAAAAAACTATTAAAGCATAAATACTTTTGACATTAAATCTATCCACTATTTATTATGTAAAAGTTATATACCTTGTGTAAACATTGTCAAGAGAAGCATTCAGTACTAAATAAATAATCTTATTAACTGTATTATTATCTCCTGTCTTAAATAATGGCTGCATTTTCTCATTGTGGTCAAGAATAGAATTTGTTAGTATAGTGAATACTAAATCTGCCAACTTATCACACTGTGGACTCTGAAATGTAAAATCTCTTATATAAACAAAAAAGTAAAAAATGTTATCATGATAATTTAAAATTCTTGCTTACCTGGAGCAGTATTTCGAGTATTGTTAAAATCTCAATAAATAAAGTATTTCTAATATTAATGTCAGAAATATCTGCAATAGTTGCAATAACTGATTTCCAAATACATTTAAAATGTTGATATGTTGTATCACTATTATCATTCACACATATTCTTATAGTCATAGTTAAAGCATTAGTCCAGTGTTTCCAGTGATCAACTAACAATGTGTAGGTGAACATTTTACTGTTTAGTCTAGCCAAGTGAACAGTACAGTCACAATTGACATGTCCTGCAATATTTGCAAAAGCTTGCAAAACTTGTCTTTTTGTATTAACAGTGAGCAATCCAGGAGCAAACACTGGTTTTTCAGGAACAGCTGGTTTGCCGAAGCAAAAGGAAAGAAAGGGTAAAAGGACCATCTCAGAATAATTTTTAATCTTTGTTTCAAATTGTCTTATTAAATGCCACCAAGTATTAAGCTTGGCAAGAGCTGTTTCCTCCACTTTTGCATTATTTGAAGCAAGAGGAATGATCAATAACTTCAGCCTTTTATTTACATAAGTGTCATTAGATTCAGTTGAAAAATTGTCAATCAAAACATTCCAACATTGAAAAGCTCTACATCTATTTTTTACATTCATTTTAAAAGCAGCTTCTACTACTGGCAACATAGAGTTTATAGGGCTTCCAGCTGAGCTGATACTTTTGGTAATTTGATTTTTTAGTAATTTAATGAATATAATCCATAACCGGTACCACTGGTCACTGCCCATGTCCAAAAGATTCTTCAAAATTGCTGGGTACCTAAGAAAAGTTTTTTCTAAATTTAACATTATTAAATTTCACTATTACTCACCAGTTTCAAAGGTGCTATATGCTAGTGAAATTAGTGAGGAAATGAGACTTAACACCTTTTTTTTTTTTTTAACGCGGAGGAATCCTTTTACGGACGTTCCGCCGGTGCCCTGGGTGGGCCCGGAGGGGTGTGTGGGACTCGGCCTGGGCGACCCC